>WBNO01028952.1:0-15215 GCA_013400575.1 Peucedramus taeniatus | reverse complement strand
GCCGCAGCTCGCGGCGCGTCACCGAGCGGGCGGGGCTAGCGGCGCCCCCGCCTCCGGCGCTCTCCTGAGGGCTCCGGGGCTCTCCCGGCGGGATCGGGACTCTCCTGACGGCTTCCCCGCTCCGGCCGGGCTCCGGCCACGCCTCGGGGTGTTCCCGCAGGCTGAGCGGGGCAGCGGCACGGGCCGAGGTGTCCTCAGGGCCCCCAGGCTCCGGCAGGCTCTTTCTCAGCCCCTGGGAAGCGAGGGGTCCCGGCCGCCGCTGCCTCAGCCGCTCTTGGGCCAGGGCACGGGCTCCGCCGCGGGCGTCCGGGTGCCCGTCACTGGGGAGCGGAAACGTTAAGGGGGAAAAAATCCCGACAAAAAATTATATAGGACATACCTGAAATTCGCTGGTGCTCTCGTATAAATCCGGTGTGTCCGTCATCATTTTGAGGGCTTCAATATGCAGTATGTGGATGGGGAAGGTGAATCTTGCGAAGTTGCAGCCTGGTTTTGAAACGATAGCTTGGTTTCTTTTAAAAGCCTGAGTTCAGTTGTGCATGTTTTCATCATGCCCACCTGTACCAGAGATAAATTTTGTTCAAACAAATCACTTTTTAATCTCCCAAAACCAGCATGCAAAATTTAGGACAATCTTAAGACAAAAGAAGAAATGTGCAAATACTCCATCTGGAAAATTTACAAACTATTTCTCCCATTGGTCGTATTAAGCCACAAATTACTGTTGGCCGAGGAAAAAGTGCAGAGGACATTAGCAGTCATAATACCACCAATACATAAAATATTTTAAATTTAGATTAGACATACTTGTTAAATTCTAATTGTGTTGTACTGTTAAAGGATGGAAAATTACCACTTTATAAATATAGCCTAAAAATGAAATTGATCTCATTCCTTACCCAGCCTGTGAGTATCAAATCCAGCATGAGCAAACAGATATGCTCTCATTTTTGGGATATGGAATTCTAATAAACACTTATGTCTGATGTGATAGTATCTAATGTTAGATATTGTATCAGCTTGTATCTATTATATTGGAACACTGCTTTTGCTGTGGTGAAAGACACTTTCCGTTTTCCAAGCTCTGCAAAGGAATTTATTGACTGTGGAGAGCTGCTTCCTCTTACTCCAGTCATCTTCCTTTCCTGTTTCTTAAGTGCTAGGAAACAAATTATGTCTGCCTCTTATCCTTTCTCTCATCTTCTCTGGACTGAGAGCTTAGAAATTAGGTACAGTTATCACTACTGTGCCTCTGCTAAGAGCCAGTCATGAATGAGTTGCTACTGATAAATGACATTTCTGACCAACAGAATAACGTGGATTTTTTTAACTACTAAGAGACAGCAGATAAAAGAAATCTACCTCCATCTGTAGTCTGGAGTTTGATCAGTGTGTCAAAGGGTTTTGTATAGCTAAGGATAAACTCAAGAGCTTCCACTTCTTTGTTAGTTACAGTTTTTTAGAAGCTTAAACTACTCTTAATTCCCAGCTGTTGTGCTCCTATCTCCCTCCCCTGCATTGATGCTGGTGCTGTGAAGTTTAAACCTGTTCATGGAATTGATCACGTTGAATACTGTCCTCTCAAAATGCTATGTTGGTGTGCTGGTTTAGTTTTGGTTTGGAGTGTTTTTTTTTGTTTTTTGTGTGTGGTGTTTTTTTTTTTTTTTTTTGCCTTGAACTGGCACACCACCACCTGCTTCTGTAAACACTAACATTGGCTGAAGGAAGGGGGTGGAAATATGTGGCGGGGGCGGGATGTGACCTCAACAGCCTAGATTTAGATCAGTTTAAGCAGCTTAATGAGTTTCTCATTGGCTCTTGGCCTCTTTTGTGCTGCTAGTGCTCATAGTTTTTCTAAATAATGGAAAAACTCTGTCAGTATCATTCTTACCCAAGTACTTCTGAATAGAAGCAGCAAAAATTGTCTGTCCTTATTTTGCACTTAGTTGGGAAACCTTGAATTGATATGTTGAACTGAATACAGGTTCAAAAGTTGGCAGTGACTCAGTTAACATTTATGAGGTTTTCTTTGTGACCACAGATGTAGAAACGCCTGTGAAAACTTGACTCCCCCTCACCTCGCTTTGCTGCAGAGTCTAATTCACCAGTAACAGAAAGCAATTGTGTTTTTTAAGGCCTGCTCTATTATATGAAATAATGAGTGGGTGGAGGAGGTTTACAAGAAAAATAGCTCTGTCTGTATGCTCTAGTGTCTTCATAAAACATGAGACTAAGATAAGTGACTTATGTGATGAAATCTTACGTTTACTACAATGGTATGGCACTGTGGGCCTAATTATTCTGCTATGGAGTAGGAATAACTATGTAAATAAGGTGATGTAATTTGAGCGTGAATATGACTATATTAATATTTGCATTAACTTCTGAATATTTTATGCAAACTAGGTGTTTTCAAAACTGGAACGTATTCACACCGATTAGGTTATCGCTCTAATTAAAATGTCAAAAACTAATGTAGGTAGCATAGTTTTCAATTTGCATTTTTTACTGTTCTGATCAAATTTGCTAAATTTGCAAAAGTTAAGTCACCAAATAATGTCAAGTATTGTGCAAATCACCTGGATAATACTTAATAGCTTGAAACTGGGCCAAGTGTCCTGTGTGCCGATGAAAGGGGACTGTTTACACAGCTAGTCCTTTCCAGCTGTATTGGTTATTCTTGTCTGATTGCTTTTCATTTGTTTTTGGTGCTTGTTTTTTAATCCCTTTACAGTGGTTGAGCAGTCATGGTCTGGCCTGAGTTTACTCTCAGTGACA
Source organism: Peucedramus taeniatus (assembly GCA_013400575.1). Taxonomy (NCBI): domain Eukaryota; kingdom Metazoa; phylum Chordata; class Aves; order Passeriformes; family Fringillidae; genus Peucedramus; species Peucedramus taeniatus. The sequence continues at coordinate 12,437 of WBNO01028952.1, read as the reverse complement.
GACCACTGTCACTGTGACAGGGATAACATCTTCCATCCCCAGTTGTATGACTTTATTGCTTCCCATGAACTGTCTCTGGTTTAATTGGGTGGTATACCAGCTCAGCTTGTTAAAATGGCAGAAAACTAACTGAGCAATGGTGACAGGAGACAATGAGACCTTTTGCTAGGAAGCTCTTAATTTGGCTCAGCTGAAACTATACAACAGCAGTTGTGGACAAGGTTTTAGCAGCCAGCGAACTGTCATCATAAAATGTAATTGTCAAACACTGTCAGGCTATTTCTCAAAACATCTCTTCACTGACTGATGCAGACTTTTGTTGTCTGGCACACTGTGTCAGATATAGAGAACTGAAACCTGAAGGACCAATGGCAGTGAAGAAGCTGGAATAGATGGGTTGAAATAGAAACAGATTTTTTCTCATGCTTGCATGAGGCAAAATACTACTTAAGGTAACTTTCCTGGCAAGAATAGTGGAACTGGCAGATTATGTTTGAAGGAACTAACTGAGGGAACAAACTACTTAATCAGCACCTGCAATAGATTCTGCTTCTATGCAATCTAACACCAAAAGCTGCAAAACCAGTATACTCAACTTCACAAAAAAAGCTTAAACATCTTTCAGGAACTTCTTCTACAAGCATGTATTCATTCTGCTTACCCTGGATCACATGAAATAATTCTTGTGCTGCTCTCAATCTAAATTGTAAGGCTTTCATTCTCCTCAATTATTTTAAAATCCATTAGTGTTGGATGCCCTGCTGTCACAGTCTGCAATATTGTAAAGGTTGCAAAAAATGTATTCACAGCTGTATAAAAGTCAGTCTCTTTTGAAGTAATTAGTAACAGGTCAAACTTGGAACTTCATGCATGTAAACAATGTGATATTTTAGCTCTATATGTGACCACATAATTACAAATGGCAATTATTGGCATCACTTAACACAGAATCAGAGATACATATTCAGAACCATAATTAATCATATGTATGTGTAGTAGTGTCATATTTGATGCCTTATAGCTGAAATATTACTCTGTATTTTTGGAAAATTTGGATCGTAAAAAATGAAAAAAATGTTCATGCATGATTGACTATGCCATCTGAATCTTAGCTTTAAGAATTTTCAGTGACTGTGGAACTATTGCATTGAAATACAGATTTCTGAGTTTTGTCTGTTCTAAATCCTTTTCACTGTTTTCCTTGCCTCTAAGTTAAAAAAAATAGATAAGGCTTCATTTGAATGTAATGAGTATTATTTACAGAAAATGTTTGCTAGGAGATTTTTCCCTTTAAAAAAAAATTCAGGACTCTCTTTCCTTCGGGTAAGTAGTGAAACTCATGTTAACACTCTTCAGTAAGCTCCCAGAGGCTTATTGGATAAACCAGAAGTCAGCTTGTTTGTCTTGTTTTGGGGAGCAGCAGGAGATGCTCCATGACAGAAAGAGCTGGGAGCAGAGCACGGCTACAGCAAAGGCAGGGGTATGCCCTCTCTTACCAGGGCATTGGCCCAGTGGGGTCAGGATGGTGATAGTACCAGTCTGAGACAAGGCAAGACAAGAACTCAGGCATCCACCCAAAAAACCCACTCAAAAGTGACAGGAGCAAGAGCCAAAGACCAGAATGGAGTCAAGACTTCCTAAAACACAGATCAGAGCCAAGGAGGCAAAGCTGGACAGAAAACTGCTTATAACAGAGGGTTAAGGTTCATCCAGGAGACCAGGGCCAGAGGGAATGGGCACCTGCAATGTAAGCCTGAGGTCAGCCTAGGAAGGTCATTTAATAAATCATATTGGAAGGAGACGTGACTGGATACAAATACAGCTCTGACAAAGTGGGCCAGGCCAGAATCTAAATAGAGCTCCTGGACCACTTGGAAGTGTTGTCACATATGGCTGGAAAGAGGCCTGGTGTTAGATGTTGTCTGTAGCCATTTTCCGTATTAACTAACACGTGGATTCTGGATTTCTGTTTGGGCCAACCTAATTTTAAAATGAAATTGAATAAATAATGAGAATGGACAACTCATGCAGAATGTTACTAAGGCATTGTGGTGGTTTTAACTGGGTTAGAGTTACATTTCTTCATAGTAGCTTCTAAGGGGCTAGATGTGCTTTGAATTTGTGATGAAAACAGTGCTAAGAACATAAGGCTGTTTTTTGTTATTGCTGAGCAGTGATTACACAACCTCAAGACCTTTTCTCCTTCTCACACTGCCCCACCAATGAGGAAGCTGGGAGTACACAAGAGGCTGGGAGGAGACACAACTGGGACAGTGACCCCAGCTGACCCAAGGGATATTCCATACTGTATGATGTCTTGCTCAGCAGTAAAGCTGGATAGTGGTGTGTGGAGTTTGGCTGGGGTTGGCACTACTTGGGGGCTGGCTGGGCATCTGTTGCCTGGTGGTGAGCAATTGTTTTCGGGTTTTTTTTTCATCTTTTATTCTTTGTGTATTTTCTTTTAATTACTATTAAATTGTCTTTTTCTCAACATTTGAAGTTTCCCATTTTTACCCTTTTGATTCTCACCCCTATTCCATAGGGGGTAAGTGAGCAAGCAGCTGTATGATGCTGAGCTGCCTATTGGGATTAAGCCATGACAAGCATCTACACAGAGATTCAGAAATATTCTGGACAAATAATATATCACAAAAATATCTAATAATATCTAGTGATAGTTAAAACATTTTATCTGCTTGTGGCCACAGTTACCACAGTGGTTATTAAGTATTAAAATGACCTACATGAGGGAATTCAGATGATGATCAAAGTAAAAGACAGACTATTAAGCCGGATGAACCATTTGTCTTATCCAGAATGCCAATTCCTATGAGAAGTGCCTGAATTTGTGTGCTGTTACCCAAATTCCAGAGACAGGAATTACAAAAATAGTAACATTAAAACACTTTGTACAAATTGCTTCATGTTCTTCTGCCTCACTGAAGCAAATAAAAAGATCTTAAAAGCAAGACTTTGCTGTATGTCATGGACTTGAATCTTTTCAGGAAAGAAACCTCAAAGAGGTGCAACTCTGTTTGTGACATTTCTAAATTAGGATGTCTGCTTTCACATTTCCACTATTTCTGTGGGTTTATTTTTTTGTCTTTATAATGAGCTGAGTTACTTGAAAATATGATATAATAATCTGCTTAAAATTTATTGTCTCTGCCTAGCATTTAGGAGGTAGAAGGAACATATTTATTTTTGATAGTTCATCTCATTTTCATGTCCAAATTGAGTATTTTTATGGTGTGTTTTGGTGCAATTTTTAGCAGTCTTTGTTCATTCCAGGCTTTTGCTGCATTTAATACAGTATTCCCATACATGTACTAGCATTCTTTCTTCCCACACGATATCAAAGGAAAGATTAATTTTGTATCAGATGAGTGAGATTAGTAACATAAAGGTGACTGCAGCTAAAACTCCTACATTTTCATTTTTATCATATTTAAGTTGGTATTTATAGAATGAATGAAGACATCCAATTAATTGTACCTCCTGTTGATGCCATACAAGATTTTCTCCTTCTACTGTTCATACCTTTTTTCTGCCGTTTTTAGGATTGATCATAGCTAATATAGCTGTATATTTTTATCTCAGTGTGGGAAGAGTTGAAAGACATACTCAGAAGGCGTGCTCAGGACTTAACCCTGCAAGTACCATGAGTTTGTGGACTCAGGAGGCTCCTTGTCTGCGTGTGCTCAGAAGTGTCCATCTTCTGAGATGATGCATACGCTGGATTTCTGATTTTCAGGAGCAATCCGTGCTTCCTTGTCAGAATGCGAGGAGTAGCTTCCACCAGCAGCGCTCTTGGCTTGCTCCCTCTAGGGCAGGCTGCGTGCTGCTGCACCGAGCAGGGTCTGCAGGGATCTCACCGAGCCCTGCAGGGATCTCACCGAGCAGGCTCTGCAGGGATCTCACCGAGCCCTGCAGGGATCTCACCGAGCTCTGCAGGGATCTCACCGAGCCCTGCAGGGATCTCACCGAGGCCTGCAGGGATCTCACCGAGCCCTGTAGGGATCTCACCGAGCCCTGTAGGGATCTCACCGAGCCCTGCAGGGATCTCACCGAGCCCTGTAGGGATCTCACCGAGCTCTGCAGGGATCTCACCGAGCCCTGCAGGGATCTCACCGAGGCCTGCAAGGATCTCACCGAGCCCTGCAGGGATCTCACCGAGCCTTGCAGGGATCTCACCGAGCTCTGCAGGGATCTCACCGAGCAGTGTCTGCAGGGATCTCACCGAGCCCTGCAGGGATCTCACCGAGCCCTGTAGGGATCTCACCGAGCCCTGCAGGGATCTCACCGAGGCCTGCAAGGATCTCACCGAGCCCTGCAGGGATCTCACCGAGCTCTGCAGCTCTCCACAGCCTCTCTGCATGCATGGCACAGACATCGCTCCTCTGCTGTGCTCACATCCTGCGACCAGGCCAGTTCTTACAGTGCACTTTAGGAAGGATTAAATTTGGGTTTAAGTATCATTGCCTGGGTCTGCACCAAAACCCCTCAGCACGAAGCAGCCTCAGCAGGGCTGTTTTGGTAGTCAGGGTAACTCCTGCAGTCAGGGTTCCCTGTCTTCAAAAGCTGTCGTAGTCTAGAGGCCTCTGCCAGACCAATTCCCTTTGGCCACTTTAAAGTCTGTCTTTGCATATGAGATACCTGAACAATTTTGACAGGTTCTTTAATAACAAAACATTTTTGCTTGCCTAAGATAGAAGGAGAAATGCTTGTGGCACACCACTTATCTCCTACTATACCATGTTATCAGAGAGATGTTACAGGGTCATACCAGGCAAAGGCTTGCAAGAATGATGTTGGAGGATTGGACCAAGAGATTTTGTTCTCATTCCATTCCTAGAGCTATCTAGTCACTGAATGGCTCCTAGAATTTTTCTAAGAGCAAGCCTTGTTATTTTGATTCAGAGAGTATTCCAGGAATAATCAAGCCTGTGCACAAAGTGAATGCTAATGAAGAGGACCTTGGAAGAAAACAAGGCAGTGATTCAAACTGATAGTGCAGGTGTACTCAAAATCTCCTCATGTGATGTGATGGAAGCCGAGGCTTGGATTCTACTGGCTGGTAAAAGTCCTGAACCACGGAGTCATAGAATGGGTTGGGTTGGAAAGGACCACAGTGGTTCATCTTGTCCAACCTCCCTGCTCAAGCAGGGTTGTCCTAGAGCACATTACACAGAGCTGCATCCAGATGGTTCTTGGGTATCTCCAGTGAGAGAAACTCCACAGCTTCTCCAGACAATCTGATCCAATGCATGGTCAGTGCACAGCAAAGAATTTCTTCCTCATGTTCAGGTGGAACTTCCTGTGCATCAGTTTCCACTCATTGCCTCTTGTCCTGTTGCTTGGCACCCCCAAGATGAGCTTGGCTCAATTCTCTTGACACCCTCCTCTCAGATACCTGTAGACATTGAAGGGGTCCCCTCTCAGTTGTCTTTTCTTGAGACTAAACAGGCCCAGCTCCCTCAGCCCTTTCCTCATAAGAGAGACACTCCAGTCCCTTAATCACCTTTGTACCCCTCCAGCTGGACCCAGTCCAGGAGCTCTAGTCCAGTCTGTTTGTACTGAGGAATTCATAATACTAAATTCAATTTTTCAATATAAGAGTTATTAAAAATAAATCACCTTCATCAAACCAGAATGTTTTTGCTTAGTCACATGTTGGAAGGTGTCAGCTCCATTTTTACTGAAGGTTAAAAAAAAATCAGATACTCTGAAGGGATTTAGACAGAACAATTAAATATTGGCAAAGCTTATAAGGATTTCAAACCAGAATCTTACAATAGGAAGTGTTAGACCAACTTAACTGCAGATTTCTCTTCCATCTGTATTTATTTCGTGCTGTGTACTGACTATCTGGTATGCCTGTACAGACTTTGCCCCAACATTAAATTCCTTTGCATCTTATGTTCAGTACTTATTTCAGAAATTTTGCATAGATATGAGTTGTATTTACATTTTATCATCAGTTCTTAGGTATGTTAGAACTTCTTTTGAACATCAGGAAGTTGATTACAAGTATTGGGCAGACAATTACTAAGATGTCATAAAACAAGGCCTTTGACACAGATTTTTCTCCTGCATGCATTCCACAGAGCCATGACACATAATCATTATACTTCATGCATTTCTTTCATGGAGGTTCATGGGGTTTTTTTAACTTCATGCTCCTCTTTTGCTGTCCACAGTTTTTTGCTGTGAGAATGGCATGTATCAATGTCAGCACAGCTGATTAATCACAACTCTTCTCCTAGAGTTTAATATCCCAAACCAGCTCTGATCTCCAGCATGCTGTATGTTCTCTGCTTTTGCTTTTATTGCTACTCTCACATATTTCTTTTCAATTTTATCTGAAGACCATTGGTTCATATATTTCTTGGCTGTTCAGAGAAGTGTTCCATACACATGTAACAAGATGATTCAAGAACAGTTAATGAAAGCTGTTCTTCTCTTCCTTTAACTGGGGCTACCAAGGTAGTTTTATGGGCAGCCCTTTGCTTGTCTTGTGTTCTTTAATTTATAGACTAAATGCCCAGATTTCATTATGTACTCTTTTTTTTTTTTTTTTCCCAAAGGAAGTATTAGCAGTCATTTGAACTAAAGTTATCTGCTTTTTAATATAAATTGAAAGAAAAATCCCTGTTGTTAGCAGAGAAAAGAAGCAGATTGGTAAGTGCCTGTTCAAAATTCCCAGAGCACTTTATGTTTAAAGCTTCTTTCATATATGTAAAAAGGATAATGGTAAAAAGGTAAATAAAATGTGTACAAAAACAAGATAAGGTACATGAGATATATAAATAAAGGTTTCTTTATATACATTTATAAAAAAAATCCTACTCATCACCCCAAGTTAATTAGATCTTTTTTCTGACTGCACCAACTTGGATTTGAATTTTACTTCTGCTAAATATGTCAAGGCATTTTAATATTTATCTAGAACGTCAGAAACTAGATGCCTAATCTTTAAAGATTTTTACATTTATTTACTTGTATTATGGGACCAACTGGTGGTTTTAATTAAAGGCTGAAGCATTATAGAACTGTAATTGAAATACTAGTAGGGAAATGTCCTTTTCATAGAAAGATCTGGTTTTTCTATGTACTCTCCAAACAGTATGCTCCATATATAGTATTATTCAATTAAATACTAAATTACCTATATGAATAAGTTGTGGCCTAGAAACCAGAATGAGGGGAAAGTGACCAAAAACTGAGCAACTAAACAGTAAAATTTATTAAGTATACATAAGGGATGCAAAGACTCGCTAGTCACTGCCATGAGTGCTCAAGCCCTGCTGGTGCTTTTCCAGGCTTCTCAGCTGTGTCTAGGTCAGTGTTGCTTGGCCTGAAGGATAAAGTTCACCACCTGATGCTGCTCCTTGCATTCCTGTGCACACTCTTGGCTGCAGAAGAGGGTCAGGCATCAGCTGGCCCGAGAGGCTCGTGTAGGCTTGAGTGAATCTTAAATGCATTTGGTGCAGCATGAACATTCAGGAGTCTCCTAGTTAATTTGATTATTTTGTAAATGTTCCAGAGGAAGTGGAATTTTGATAGATGGTAAATTCAGATGCTTCATGTTTAAAAGGTTTTTTTATGATCTAACATTAATTACCACCAGTAAACACTGATGGCTAATAAAAATGTCTTAGAAAAAGCCTGAGGGAATACTCTGTGAGCTCAGCAACAGACTGGGGTTTGAATGAGCTGGATTCTATTCTTAATTTGACCATTAATTTGCAGTGTGATTTTGGCAAGTTAATCTCTGTGTTTCTTTTTCTTTTTTTCATCTTTTATCTCTCTTGTCAATCTTTATGGCCATTTGTCTCTACAGTGCCTAGAATAAGGAAGAAGGCAATCTGGACTGTGATTCTAATAACAGTGATAACAAGTAGCTTTAAATACAAACTGAATTTCAATTGTTCTATTGAGGTATGGTTGTAATTGATTTTTATAGGTATACAGAGATACAGATTTAAATTTTGTGTTTAGCCACCTTTAACCTAAGGGATTTAATCCTGTCAGAGAGCAGTCTTTAGCATCTGTCATGTTCTGTACTGACATCAAAGAAGATAAACCAAGATAATGTCCAGGGATGTCAAGGAGGTAACAAAGTTCTATTTCTAAGAATTCTAACTCAACAACTCTATCACCTACTCCTAGATGTCTGCAGCACTTTTACATGTAGAATTCCCTTTCATACCTGATGTATTTTCAAAAATATTTTCATAAAAAAACCTTTCATGTAATACTGACCTTATGTTTGAAATTGATTAATTATGTTTGAGATGTCTATTTCTAGGCTTACTCCAAATATACCCTTTTCTTTTCACAAGAAGAGTGCTTCGACATTATGACTAATTTTTCTATCAGATTTGAGGTGGTGAAGGCAGCCTTTGAGTCTGTATTGAAATCCCTTGAATTTCAGTTGGATTCCCTGAAAATGTGTGGTTCTATTCAGTAACATAAAAAAACCTCTAATAAGTTCAAAGCTCATGGAGACTGCTGAACATAATTAATTTTGTTGAGAACAGCAGATGCCAGGTTTCCTGCAGAAGGGAGTTACAATCACTTGATTTTATCAATTTACTAATTCTTTTTTTGACAGTACAGATGTTTTGCATCCATTCTGTATGTTTGTATCCATACGAAAAATTTTGGTGCCTTGAGTGTGCAAAAGAAGAGCACATCACATCCTTCCTGCAAAACTTTGTGAAAGCAATAGTCTGTCTCATTACACTACATTTTTTCCACTCATCTCAGGTTATTTTTTTGTTCTTGTTGTCTTTTTGATTGTTTGTTTGTGCGTTTAAAAGTTAATCCAGTAATTGAAGAAAACACCTGATGGACGCTAACGGAGACTGACCATTGTCTTGCGCCTGGCTTTCAAAATTGTTTTGATGGGCTGACCCTTCAGACCTAAAAGGATAACCAAGTCTCCTGGCCTACTCAACCCTGAGTTTGAAAATAGCATGGCAGCTTTGTTAACCAGATTGCACAGGAAAAGCAGTCTCTAGACTGAGGCTGGCTATCACATTTTTGCTGTTGAATGCCTGTCAGTACCTTTCAGTTACAACCCACTCGAGACAGACCTGACACAGATACTTGGAGATGAAAAGCTGTGTATCCTATTACCAGTCACTTGAGCTGTGCAGTGGCCATCTGCTGATTGGAGAAGAAAACATCATTAATAATGTATTTGTGGATTGTGCTCTAGCTTTTATGTTGCTATTAGTTGTTCTAGCATGAGCTATATCAGCATTATTTAGCTTCTGAGCTCCAGCATCTCCTTAGTAGCCATGGCAAGATTTTTTTGTATTTTCTGTTTTAGGGAATAAAAGGAATTAAAGCATATGACCTGAAATTCAAATTGATCCATGAGTATGAGTTTGCATGGTGTTTTCATAAGAATCTATACTACATTAATAAGTTTTATCACTGTTTCAAAATAATTTTCCAAAAGAGGGAGTGTGAACAAAGAAGAATAACTTGTATAATAGTTTATTACAGCTATAACAACGAATCTAGTACTTGATAATATAAATCAATTAATGCTATGAAACAAGTAATGCAATGCTTTAGACTTAAGATGAATGCTGGCATAGATTGGTGCAGCTCTGTTAAAAGTCAGTGCTAGAAAAATAGCCAGAAATATCAAGAGAATTTTGTTTGTTTTGAACAGTGTTTTAACGTTTTTAATTAACAGTTTCACCAGACACAATACAATTACTGCATTATAACTTAAGCCATTCAAACCCATAATTTTCAGTCTTGTCATTTGGAGGAGTTTAGTTTTTAAACTGATGAACAATATGATTTGAAAAGTTGTCAGATTAAAGCCTGCAGCCAAAACAAGATTGTATTAGCTGTTAAGTTTTTAATGTCTCTGGAAGTGTTGCATTTTCCTAAGTATTGATCTTTTTTCCCCTTACAAAGGGTGGTTGGTATACATTTGGAAAATAATTATGTGCCTGGGAGAAAGTGGCATGCAGGTTTCATCCTTGATCCAAGACATTTGCAAAAGAAAAGTTCTTTTTAGCCTATTATTTTTTAAAATTAATTTTAATATCAGATATTATGACTGGCCAAAACCACCAAAGGCTTGGCTGTTTACCTCTGCTGCAGATCTCTGTAGGTTTTATGCCTTTGTGGCTTTGAGATTGTGTTACTGCAGTACACAGGGACAGAGGAGCTATAGCTATGGCAACCAGTGCCTGGTAGGTAAGTGACAGCATGAATTACAGCATCTCTAAGGATTCACTGCAGACTGCTCTCCTTGCTAGTCTGATGGCTCATTTTGGTTTTGACCTTCAGGACAAGGACCAGCATCAAGGCCTTCTGTGTTCCTGTTATTCATCCTTCTGTAAGAAACTCTGAAGAGGTTGTGTAGATAAAGAGGTGCAGATGTGTCTTAAACTGATTTAGATGGGGATTTTTTTGCAGTCTTATTCATTGTTATTCTTCAAGTGGGACAAATTGTGTCTCATTTTTGCAAGTATCAGTATTGCTACATCTACTGTACCACTTTGCCCACTATAACTAGCTCATTCAGCAGGGTATTGTTCACAGCCTTGCTTGACTCAGTGGTATGAGTAAATTCCTGAAGTCAAACTCAGCTTCAGATATAGCCCTTATATTAAAGATGAGATGGGATTAAGGTGGGATGTGAAACATTCTTGTTTTTATTATTTAGGTTATGCAAAAAGTGTCTGAATTACAAAACCCAGCTGCAACTCTGACATTAAAAATCCAGGTCCTCCACAGTCACTGGCAGTTGGAGAATGTTTCATAGCCATACCACAAAAACCAATAGATTAAAAGGAGAAATATGAGAGAAAATAATTTCTTAATATCTCTGTTACTTGCTGATTAAATTTCAAGAATATTTATACTGATGTCCCTGGGTAATGTGTGAGTGGTCATGGTCCAGAACCTGAAATTCAGGTCTCCTTGCCCAAAAAACCCACTTAATGCTGATTAAAATACTTCACAGATCAGAGTTTAGTATCTCTGTTGACAATGTATTTGGACTTCTTTTGTATGAAAGCTCTTGGCCATTTCTGTAAAGATCATTTGCCAGCAGTTATCTACTCACAGTTGCTTAATCATGTACATTTAAAAGCAAAGCTGAATGTGCCTGAACACTTATACCTACAGCCAAATACCTCGTTAGTGCAGATATAATAACATTATGTCATAGTAATAACAATGATTTAATTGAGCAACCCAGGACGCATGTTCTGACATTGTATACAATTAAATAGCTGTTACAAATGTTTCAAGGAAAATGAAATTAATTTGTAAGAAAATGAGAACTGCAACTTAAAACCAGTTTCAGCAGTCATAGCCAAAAACCCCAAACTCTTATCTGAATGAAGCAGTTCATAGTATAGAAGATCTGATAGATTTGGTGGATTTCTTTAGAATGCAGAGTTCACACACAGAATTTTATTGCTTAAATATCATCTCAAACAGTAAAGTGTAAAGCTTGATTATTAAGATGTTAATACAAAAGTTTGCTAAAATGGGAGTAAAATACATTTATGGAAGCAACCACAGCAAGGTGATTATATCTGTAGAAATATAATGCATAATGAAGCACTTCACAGGAAAAATCCCTGTTAAATGTTTTTGGAGTTTGCTGGGTTCAAAATTACATATATTTGTTTCATTTTAAATTAAGATGACCTAAAAAAATTATATTCCTAGCTGAATTTAAATAACTCTATTTGAAAGAAGAATGCTTCAGTTGTGGTGTGACAAAGCTGAAGCATTTGGGTTGTTTTATTTTTGGTAGCTACTATTTACTTTTGCCAGTGACTGGTTTCAGTACTGTGAAAAATTTTTCAGAAATTGTTAGTAGAGTTTCCAAGTTTGGATGTTGCTCAATATTATTGGTGAACTGATAGCTAAGAAAAGAGGAGGGAATGATTTACATGGTTGGTTTTGTACAAGGGCATAGAGAAAGTGTTAAGTATGTGTTTATAGCTGAAAGAACCTCATCAACAATGGGGACAGATTTTTCTTAATTATCAATAGCTTTTGTATATACCTAGTTCAGATCCCTTTTCTGAAAAATGAAATATTACTATTGCTAATAACATGAGTGGACCTGTCAGACACAATACCATTTCCCCAGTTTGTATTGGTTTTACTAAGGTGGCAAATGATTGGACATTTTTGTCTCACAAAAGTTTAGGATCATACAAAAATTACAAATATGTAGGAAAAGTGGAATAATCCTGAAGAGATGATCCATGATAACTTATTACTCTTGTCAGTTTTTTTCTCCTGAAGAATGTATGACAAGCAGCCTTAAATTTACTGAAAACCTTCACTAGAGAAGGTTTTACAGCCTTCTTAGTGAGTCCACTTCTTGGCAGAACTATCACTATGTATATTTAATATATACATATGATATATATATA
>WBNO01028951.1:2182-30450 GCA_013400575.1 Peucedramus taeniatus | reverse complement strand
CCCGCGTTCGCCTGCGCGTCCGCCTGGAGCGCGAGTACGGCCGCTGCTGCCGCAACGAGAGCCTGAGCTGCGCCCACAGCGCCGTGAGCGGGACCGCGGGGCGGGGGGACAGCGCTGGGAGGGAGGGAGAAGGATGCTGAAAGGCTCGGGGGACCCCAGGAGTTGGGAGGGTCTCAGGGGTACAAGGAGTGGGGAGGCAAAGGTGTACGGGGAAGGGATGCAGGGGTGTGGGGAAGGGACACAGAGGTGTGGGAAAGGGATGCAGGGGTTTGGGAAAGGATCCAGGGGTGTGGGAAAAGGACTCAAGGGTGTAGGAAAGGGACTCAGGGGTTTGGGAAAGGGACACAGGGGTGTGGGGAAGGGACACAGGAGTTTGGGAAAGGATCCAGGGGTGTGGGAAAAGGACTCAGGGGTGTGGGAAAAGGATCCAGGGGTTTGGGAAAAGGACTAAGGTATTTGGGAAAGGGACTGAGGTGTTTGGGAAAGGGACCCTGGGGTTTGGGAAAAGGATCCAGGAGTTTGGGAAAGGATCCAGGGGTTTGGGAAAAGGACTGAGGTGTTTGGGAAAGAATCCAGGTATTTGGGAAAGGGACTGAGGTGTTTGGGAAAGGGACCCTGGGGTTTGGGAAAAGGATCCAGGAGTTTGGGAAAGGATCCAGGGGTTTGGGAAAAGGACCGAGGTGTTTGGGAAAAGGACAGAATTGTTTGGGAAAGGATCCAGGGGTTTGGGAAAGGGACTCAGGGGTTTGGGAAAGAGACCGAGGTGTTTGGGAAAGGATCCAGGGGTTTGGGAAAGGGACAGAGGGGTTTGGGAAAGGGACCCTGGGGTTTGGGGAAGGGTCCAGGAGTTTGGGAAAAGGACTGAGGAGTTTGGGAAAAGGACCAAGGTATTTTGGAAAAGGACTGAGGTGTTTGGGAAAGGGACCGAGGGGTTTGGGAAAGGGTCCAGGAGTTTGGGAAAGGGACCGAGGGGTTTGGGAAAGGGTCCAGGAGTTTGGGAAAGGGACCGAGGTGTTTGGGCTGGCACTCCGGTATCCGGGGAGGGGCCCCAGGTGTCCCGGGAATGACCCATGTGCCCTGAGCGTGACCCAGACACTCAGAGGCCGGGAAGGCTCCCAGGTATCCGGGAAGGTGACAAACGTGTCAGGGAGGGGCCCCGGCATCCGGGGAGGGGACGGAAATGTCCCGGGGATGACCCAGCTGTCCAGGGGTTGGGGGTCCCAGTGTCCGGGCACCCCCCTGACCCCCAATTTCTCCTCGGCAGTGGCTGAAGGGGCTGAATCGGTTCTGCCGGGAAGAATCATCGGTGAAGACGGGACAACACCGGTGCTGCCAGCGGGGGGGTCTCCGGGCCCGGGGCCGCTGCTTCGCCGCCGCCGCCCCCCACCCCGAATACGACCGGGAGCTGCACAACGTGAGCCTGGCCCGGCCCGGCCCAGCCCTGCTGCGCTCCCTCTGCGGCCCCACACGGCTCTTCACACACAGGTGAGTGACCCCAGAACGGCCCGGGGCGGGGGGGACACCTCAGTCCCTCCTGTTTGACCCCCCCAGCTTTGCAGGACCCTTCATCCCTATCCCAGGAGTTTGGGATTGCTCCGTTACTCGTTACCCTTTTCGGGGTGGGGATGCTGCGATCCACTCCTCCCGCCTTGGAGGTGACCCCATGTTCACCTCCGTGTCCGTGTCCGTGTTCACCTCCGTGTCCGTGTCTGTGTCCCGTGTCCCTGTCCATGTTCACCCATGTCCATGTCCGTGTCCGTGTTCACCCGTGTCTGTGTCCGTGTCCATGTTCACCCGTGTCCGTGTCCGTGTCCCGTGTACATGTTCACCCGTGTCCGTGTCCGTGTCCGTGTCCATTTTCACCTCCGTGTCCGTGTCCGTGTCCGTGTCCGTATTCCGTGTCCATGTTCACCCCTGTGTCCGTGTCCATGTCCGTGTCCATGTCCATGTTCACCCCTGTGTCCGTGTCCATGTCCGTGTCTGTGTCCATGTTCACCCGTGTCTGTGTCCGTGTCCGTGTCCATGTCCGTATCCTGTGTCCATGTTCCCCCCTGTGTCCGTGTCCGTGTCCATTTTCACCTCCGTGTCTGTGTCCGTGTCTGTGTCCGTGTCCATGTCTGTANGTTCACCCGTGTCCATGTCCGTGTCCGTGTCCATGTTCACCCGTGTCCGTGTCCGTGTCCGTAGGCGGCCGGTGCCGGAGCTGCTGGGTGCCATGACGGCCGCGTGCTGCCCGCTGCCCCCGGAGGAACGCGGCGCCTGTGCCCGGGAGCAGGTGAGTGACCCAGGGGGGTCAGGAGAATTAGGGGACCCTGCCCAGAGCCACCCTGACCCCCGTCCCCATCGCCCACAGCTGTCACAGGGCATTGCCACGCTCTGTGCCACCCCCCGGGACGCCTGGAGGGACCCCCAGGGCTGCTGCTCGTGGGAGGAGCCCGAGAGGCGCCGATGCTTTGATGACACCTACCTGAGCCAGGTGACCCTGGGGGCCGCCCTGGCCCCCCCACCCCCCGGCCACGAGGAGTGAATCCCTCCCAGCACGAGGGAACAATAAAGATGCTGCGGTGTCACCTCTGGGTGTCCCCGTTTTTTCCCTTTGGGGGACTTCCTTGTGCCTCGCTGTCTCCATTGTTTCAGGGTCCCTCCCCCCCCCGGGCCTCAGTGTCCCCCACGGGGCCCCGTTCCGGGGTGTGGCTGGGTGTGGGTGGATGTTGGGGTGTTTGCACTCTTGGGGTGTGTCGGGCCTGCTGTGATACCTGTGTTTGGTTTTGGGGTGTGCTGTGGTCACCACGCTCACCCACACGGGGCACACACGGCCTGGGGTCTCTGTGCACCTCTTCCCTGGATTCCTGTGGCCCCACAGTGGCATTGTCACTCGTGTCCCCCCCATGGCCATGAACCCAGGAGATCCCCAAAGCTCTATATCCCCCATAGCGCCCCCCCAGCCATGGGTGACAGTCCCTGGGAAGAGATGCAGGTCCCTGGGGGACTCTGATGGGGCTGGGGGTGTCCTGTGGGTCCATCCATCCATCTGTCCTTCCTTGTGTCCTTCCTAGAAGGAAGGACAGACACCCCCCTCCCCAGATACTCCATCCATCCATCCATCCCAAAATCCCCCAGCAACTTCTTCTCACCCTATTCTGCCTCACACGGGGCTCTTTGCCCCTTTAGGAAAAGGAAGAATTTTCCCCATCCCCGTGGCCCTTTCCCAGCACAAAGCAAACCAGTCCAAGCCTTATTCCCAATTTTAGTTGAAAAATAAAGTCATATCATTCTCAGCAGCCTCCACTGGGATGCAGGGTGGAGGGAGAGGGATCTGTGTTCTCCGTAGGGAATATTCCACCTCCACCCCAGGGTTCCTGAGGCACAGGCTGGTGTGGAACCTGTTTCCTGAAGCATATCTGGGTGGATTGGCCTCCACAGGCCAGGCACAGTCCATGGGAAGGCAGAAGCCAGCATGGCAAAGTGTGGAAAACAGAGTTGAGGGGACTCATCCTCCCTTCTCAGCGGAAATTTCTCACGGAGACAAAGAATTCCCCCTGGGAGCACCGTCCTCTTTGAGACTGGGTGGGAGGGAAGAGGCCAAGCTGGAGGGCAGGGCAGTGGGTAGGGAAGGGCTGGGCGGGCTCGTCACATCTTGGGGAAGCTGGCCAGGTTGGCCACACCACAGGCGTTGTTCATGTTGCGGGCAAGGAGAACGTAGCCCTTGTTGCCCCATTCCTCGCCCCAGCTGGAGGGTGGAAAAGAAGAACCTGAGCCTCTGGAAGAGCCCCAGCCACCTGCAATTCCCATGCCATCCCAACCCCTGTACCTGTTCTTGATGATCCAGTGCTTGGTGCCCTTCTGTGCCCCGTAGCCCACGGCCAGCACGGCGTGGTTGATGTTCTCGGCGTTGCAGCTCTCGTCGTAGTACACGCCTTGGGGACACAGCCGGCGTCACCGGGCGTGCCTCAGCTCCCCGAGCAGCCCCACCAGCCCTGATCTCCCCACAATCAGCCCCTCACCTCGGCTGTAGAACTGGAAGGAGGGCAGGCTGGCGTCGATGCCCACGGAGATGGGACCAATTCTGGCCACCGCCCTCTTCAGAGCCTTCTCATTCCCTTCAGGGATCTCGCGGTAGCCGCGGCACTTGGCCGCCTTCCCGGTGGGGCTGTACATGCAGCTCTCGTCCTGCGTGGGGCCAGGAAGGGGTGAGGTGAGATGGGGATGGGAGGGATGGAGGGGATTTGGGGCTGGCCCCCCTCACACCTGGCCGATGTAGGGGTAGGAGTCCTCGGAGTCGATGCCGCGGTTCTGCCGGACGTACTCGAAGGCGTTGGTCATGTACCCGCCCCCGCAGCCGTCGTTGTTGGCCACGCAGTCCACCAGGTTTTGAGGGCTGAGGGACAGCAGTTTGCCTGTTTTCCTCTTCAGCTGCCCCTCCAGGGCACCCACCGAGCTGAAAGCCCAGCACGAACCACACTGGCCCTGTGGGGACACAACGGGTGACACCGGGGTGACACCGGGGTGACACCCTGCTCCAGACACACCCGTCTTACCTGGTTCTTGACAGGGGTCACGTAGCCTTTCTTGCGCCAGTCCATGGCAGCCGGGGCTCTGTCAGTCCAGTCGGGGACAAAGAGAGTCTCGTTGTGGCGTTGGTGACCACGGGGCACCTTCAGCCCGGTCATTGTCCTCACCACCTCCTCGCTGGTCTGGGGAAGGAGCCCCACTGGGTGAGTGGGAGCACCCACAGGGGCTCAGCCCCGCTCTGTCCCCTGCCAGGGACACCCACCATGTCACCCAGGTGGTTCATGGCCAGCTCGAAGGTGTGGATGCCCAAGGAGTGCTCCAGGTTGTGGGTGTTGATGTATTTGAGGTTCTTCTCCCAAATCAGCCTCCGTGTCACCTCGTCCGCCTGCGCCGGGGGCGAGATGCTGCTGGGAGAGGGGTCCTGCCTGTGTCCCCCGCCCTGGGGACATCCTCGTGCCCCTGGGGGTGTCACTGGGGGTCCCAAGCACCAGACCCCCCCATACCTGGCCGTTGTACTGCTTGCGGTGGGTTTTCTTCCACAGCTCCCACTGCGTGTCCAGTTCCCTCTCCGGGTGCAGCTGGGCCAGCGCCGCGGGGACCAGCAGGGCCAGCAGCACGGGCCACCACATCCTGGGGACCAGCTCAACACTGGGGACAAGGCACAGACTCAGCCAGGAGGCCCGGGTGGGTGGGGGCAGGACCCTGTGCCCACCCTCCTGTGGGACCAGGACCCTCTGCCTAACCCTGCCTTGGGGCCAGGACTCCCTGCACAGCCTGATTTGGGGCTTCACTCCCTGGCTGGGGTCTGGGACCCCTTCCTTCCTCGATTTGGGGCCAGGACACCCCCGCGGGCAGGGCTGGCCGGGTGCCGGCATCACATGAGCCGGGACAGCTGGTTCCCGTTACCGCTCCGGCTCCTTGCGGCAGCCCGAAGCCCGGGTGGCGGGGGGAGAATTTTGGGATGCAGAGGATGCAGGCGGGGGGAAAACCCAACCTCCCTGCCCCTCCCCGCGCCCCCCAGCCCCCCGCGGCAGAGCAGAACCCGGGGCACTTCCCCGAGCCGGGGGTCCCCAGGTCCGCTCAACGTGAAGTGCCTCAGTTTCCCCTTTTTGTGCCTCCCAGGGTCCCATATGGGACTCGATTCTCTCCCGTTCCCACTGGGCTCCATTTCCCTGGGGTAAAAGGCACCGAGCGCCCCCCTGGGGACCCCTCCCCATCCCCGCCGCTTACCGAGCACGGAGCCGTCGGTGGGAGCGCCGGGACGGGGCCTGCGGGAGCCGCGGCCGCTGCGCTTTTTATGCGGCCGGATTGAGGAAGTTCGGAGGCAGCCGGAAAATTTTGGCAAGCATCGGGTTTGGATGGGCCGGAGGGAAGGAGGGGACAAGGAGGGGGGACGAGGGGGCTGCCCCCGGCTTCACGTGATGCTGCGGGACGAGCTGAGTCAGCCCCGGCGCGGGGCTGCTGGCGGGTCCTGCCCGGGGCCTTCTCCTGTCCCTGGGATGTTCTCCTGCCCCTGGGACCTTCTCCTGTCCCTGGGATGTCCTCCCGTCCCTGGGATGTTCTGTCCCTGGGATGTTCTCCTGTCCCTGGGATGTTCTCCTGTCCCTGGGACCTCCTCCTGTCCCTGGGATGTTCTCCTGCCCGGGACCTTCTCCAGTCCATGGGATGTTCTGTCCCTGGGATGTTCTCCTGCCCCTGGGACCTTCTCCTGTCCCTGGGACCTTCTCCTGCCCCTGAGATGTTCTCCTGTCCCTGGGACCTTCTCCTGTCCCTGGGATGTTCTCCCACCCCAGCATCCTGTCCTGAGGACACCCTCCTGTCCCAAGGATCCTGGCCCCAGGGACACCCTCTTGTCCTGGAACGCCACCTTGGGGATGTCCTGCTGCCCTGGGGACATTCTCCTGTCCCGGCACCCCACCCTGGGGACATTCTGCTGCCCTGGGGGACACCCACCTTCTCCCCAAATCCTCCCCACGGCCGAATCGGATGGGGCTGAGCATTCAATTCCTTCAGGAGCAGCCGGACACGGCAGCTCAGGGACATCATGTGACAGCAGGAACAGAGGACAGGACCTGTCCCCAGTGTCCCCAAGCNGTTCTCCTGCCCGGGGCCTTCTCCTGTCCCTGGGATGCTCTCCTGTCCCTGGGATGTTTTCCTGTCCCTGGGATGTCCTCCTGTCCCTGGGATGTTCTCTTGTCCCTGGGACCTTCTCCTGTCCCTGGGATGTTCTCCTGCTCGGGACCCTCTCCTGTCCCTGGGACCTTCTCCTGTCCCTGGGATGTTCTCCTGCCCGGGACCTTCTCCAGTCCATGGGATGTTCTGTCCCTGGGATGTTCTCCTGCCCCTGGGACCTTCTCCTGTCCCTGGGACCTTCTCCTGCCCCTGAGATGTTCTCCTGTCCCTGGGACCTTCTCCTGTCCCTGGGATGTTCTCCCACCCCAGCATCCTGTCCTGAGGACACCCTCCTGTCCCAAGGATCCTGGCCCCAGGGACACCCTCTTGTCCTGGAACGCCACCTTGGGGATGTCCTGCTGCCCTGGGGACATTCTCCTGTCCCGGCACCCCACCCTGGGGACATTCTGCTGCCCTGGGGGACACCCACCTTCTCCCCAAATCCTCCCCACGGCCGAATCGGATGGGGCTGAGCATTCAATTCCTTCAGGAGCAGCCGGACACGGCAGCTCAGGGACATCATGTGACAGCAGGAACAGAGGACAGGACCTGTCCCCAGTGTCCCCAAGCTGGGGCTGCCTCCCTGTACCCAGTTTGGGGGTCCCAGGCCGGTCCCTGGCCGGGGGGGAGGGGGCGATGCTTTCTGCAGTGACTGTCCCCTCGTCACGTGGCTCCTGCCAGGACAAGGCGGAAGGTCCCGGTGGCACCAGAGCTGTCCCAGACATGTCACACTGGGGACACTGACATCATCATCATCACTGTCACTGTCACCCTCCAGGCACGGGAACAAGGATGAACCATCCCAGGGACCAGCAGGGGAGAGGGGCTCGGGGGGGATGGAGCAGCACCAAGGTGGGGGTGTGTCCCTGTCACCCCATCCCCACGGGGGTCCCCAAAAGAGGGGTCACCCCCATGTGACCTCTGTGGGGACAGGGGGGCTGAATCACCCCGGGGCTCCAGGGCAGAATCATCTGGAGCACGAGGCCCTGACGTGGCACTGAGTGACCAAGAACCAGGGGACAAACAGGGGGGGAATGGGGGAGTGAGAGGTAATTTGGGGGGCAAAATGGGAGGAGATTTATGGGGGGAAAAAGGGGGATGGGGACTTGGGGGTCAAACTGGAGGGAAGGGGATCTGAGGGACAAAACAGGGAGGGAATGGGAGTTTGGTGGCCAGAACAGGGAGGGGATGGGGATTTGGGGACATTCCCCCAAGATGGGGACAGAAAGAGGCAGAAATGAGACAAAGGTTGGAAAAAGGGAAAATGTCTTGTTGGAAAATCTCTGCTGCCCAGAATCCACTGGGTTGAGGTACCTGGGGCTGGGACACACCCGAGGGAGGGGTTCAGCTCCTGCCCCCCCAGAACAAACAGGATAAAATTCCCCCCCCAGAACAAAGAACTGGAGACCCCAAAGAGGGGGGAATGGCCCAGCCTGTCCCCTGTCCCTGTCCCCCATGCAGCAGCCCCTGGGAGCCCTGTCAGCCACTCCTCATCCTCCTTCCCAACAGATTTGGCTGCTCCAGCTCATCTCCTTCTCCCAGGATCTGGAAAATCTGGGGGGATACAGCCCTGCAAGGGCTCAGGGAAATGGGAATTTTCCTCCTCCTCCTTTAAGAAGTGAAGGGGAAGGGCCCAGGATGTGATGGGATGCTGGGGAGGAGGTTATTGCTGGGAAGAGATTCCCTGGATAATGGGATGGGGTGGATCACAGGATGTCTTCCCACTTATCCAGAGAGAAATTTGGAATAAAATTTAAAAAAAACCAAAAAAACCAACAACTAAAACAAAACCTTCAAGTCTTAATTTTCCAGAGGGAAAAGGAGAGGGAAAAATAAAGTTTCCTGCTCCACTTACAAGAGGAATCTCTCTGGGTTGGTGACACAAAGGTTTCAAAGCTTCCTACGTGGATATTACTCAGGAATGACAGCTCTGGAATCAGCTCTTGGAAAGTTGGGGGGAGGTCTCCCCATTCTTGCCCTCAACCAGCAGAGAGAACACTCACAACCAGCCTGGGGGTCCCAGAGCCTCCCCCAGCATGCAGGGAAAAGGGGGGGAACACCCACATTCCATTCAAAACAAAACCAGGCTTCCAGGAACACTTGGGATTCTTCCCCAGCTGCTGTTGTGCCAAATTTCCTTCCAAGTCCAACTCTGCAATTCATTTTCCTGTTGGAATTGAAGCAAGAGGGAATCAAATGGTTCTTCCAGCCCCTGAGGAGAGCAGGGTTGGCCACGAGTTGGTTTGGTTTTTTTTTTTCATGGAAAAAGCCAGAAGATTCCAAGTCAATGTTTAAAAATTAAAAATTTATATATATAGATATATATATATATATAAAAAATTCCATTCTGTTCCCTACTTTTCCAGCTCTCCTCTTACTGTTTGTCATTTGGCAACAGGATCATCCCATGGCAGGAATTCTTCTTTAAGGAGATGGTGAGTGAGCAAATGTAGTGAAAACACACAGTTCCTCAGCAATTCTCTGATCAAATCCAGGGATTCTCCTACATCCAGCTCCAAAACGAGGACAAGGAACTCATCTGCATGTGATAAAATTCCATGGACAGCGTGGAGCAGGTTTTATCCCAAAAAACCTGGTGAAACATCAATTTGTGGCAGCACAGAAACCATCAGCTGGAAAACTGATTCATCCAGAAGAAAGCTACATGGGTAATATTTTTATGGCTTGTTAATTATCCCAGGGTAACGAGGGGTCATGGGTCACACTGATTTCATTGCACAGTTCACAGGAGAGGGAAGATTCCCAACAAACACAGGAATCTCCACATGGAGCACCCTGGACTGGAGACGCTGTAACAACCCTCCAAAACCAGCCAAAATTCCTCCAAAAAGGAGGAAAACATTGGCTTGGGACATGGATTCTTACTCAAGCATCCTCCAGGATTGTGTTTACAGGGATAACACTTGGAAGAGCTCCTTCCAGTATTGAAAAATTCCAATAGTTTGTGTTTTATAGAAAAAGTCACGGCAGAGGATGAAATAAAAACAGTCAAAAGCCACCTTAAAAGTTTGGAAGGGCTGTCTGTGATCCAGACAGGAATCCCTCCCAAAGAAATCCACTTGGGAGTGGCTCTGGGGCCTTTTGGCCTCGTGGCACTCAAGTCCTGAAGCTTCCAGAACAATCCCACATGGAGGAGGTGTCCAAACCACCTCCTCCTCCACGGCCATCCCTCCTTGGAGCTCTGCTTCCAGAAGGTGGGAAGTGTTTAGACAGTTCCTTGAGAAAGAGACTCAGCTGTTTTCCTTTACATGTGGATATTGTAGAGAGTTTTATGTTGTTTCCCCTAAGGCTTGTTTTATTCAGAAAAAGAAGGGAATATATTCAACTCTGGGAATTCTTCATTGTTGTAGTTGGGCCCTTGGTCCCCCAACATGGTCAGCATGTCCTGTGAGGGTACAAGGGGAGAGTTAGGATCCAGACTGGAAAATCATGTAGCCAACAGCCTCAAGGTGTGCCAGGGAGTTTTAAGATTGGAAATTAGGGGGAATGGCTGGACTCCATCTCAGAGGCTTTTCCAACCTCAACAATTCCATGGCTCCATGATCATCTTGGCAATTTAATTGTGGGTTTGCTGGAATAGATACTGTGGGTCTGGTACCTTTCCCAAGGGAACACAGGGTCTGTGTCCAAGGTAAATTTAAGGAGAGCAGCAAATATAAGCTATAATCACCAACTGCTGGGAAAGCTGGGGCAAGATGATTATGAATTCTCAGGAATTATCTTAATTTTACTGGACTGTAGTTTTTAAAAAAAATAATTAGAATCAGAAGGGTTAATCCAACTGGAATTCCACACTGATCCTGCAACAGACCAAGACACAAAGCCAGTCCTGCCCTCTCCACTTCCAGCTCCATCAGGTTATCCAGGAGTTTGGGACCTCCCCAGTTGACCTGAACCAGAGGGACAAGCTCTGGGTGCATCAAGACCAGTGGATCCCACCAGATTGGGAGGTAAAAAAGCCCCATCTTACTGGGAAGACCTCAGGCTGGCTGGGCTGGGGCTGTTGCACGTGCTGCTCCCCAGATCCTGGCCCGTGGTGCTGTCCTTGCCACTGTGGCCACATTCCCATGGCGTCGGCGGCGCGGGGCTGGAACGGGGCCGGGGTCTGCGCTGCCTCCGTGGCTGCTGGACACAGAACACAGGCAGTGAATCATCCCTCCTTTGGGAATGGGGCCTCTCCAGTGCTCTAATGGCATTGGGAAGGGCAGTGCTCTGTGTGGTGCTGCTGCTGTGACAGGACAGGGTCGCCCTCCAGGAATTCCGGTGTTCGCCATGGGATAGAACTAAGAGACTCCCAGAGGGGTTTGTTTCCTCCCAGTCAGCCTTAAAATGGTTCAAAATCCAACTGCTGGGATGACCCCAATTATCCCAAGCTGGAGGGCCTCCACAAGGACCACTGAGTCCAACTCTGTGGTTGGAAGATGACTAAAGGTGATCAGCGTTAGCCAAAGCACGGATTCAACTCTGCTCCCCACATTTAGGCACTCCCAAAATCCACAAAAAACAGTGGAGAGCACATCCCACCTCAGCTGGACGCTCCCAGCTTTCCTCCCAGGGTTTTTTTTTACCTCCCAAGCCCCACTCACTGAAGCCTGTGCCACGGCTGGCCAGGGCTGGGTACGGTGCCGTGGTGGGAGGAGCCGTCGACCCCGGTGCTGTCATGGAGCTGAAGGAGGACGGCGTGCCCTGGAATGTCCCCATGCCAAAGGAAGGAGGTCGGGTCTTCACTGTCTGGGATGCCACTTGCTGGAAGAGAGGAAAAACACGGGAGAGGAAGAGGAGGCATGGCTTCACCCCGACCCTCAGCTCAGGGAGGAGTTGCCAGATTAGCCCCGAAGGAGGAAGCACACGGACACGCAGCGCCGGAGAGCGGAAGCAGGATGGTTCCCCACGGAGAGCAGGGTCTGGAAGGCAGCGGGGACCCGGGGCCTGCACCTGAGGGTTTGGGCTGTGCTACCTGGGGTGTGAACACCGGCCGTGTCCCTGGAGCCCAGGTGGTCCCGCTGACCTGAGCTGGGGTGGAGTGGCGGGAAATCTGGGACAGGATCCGGCCGGCGGGCGAGGGCTGCTGCTGCTGCTGGATGATGTTCACTGGAGGGACCATGCTGCTGCTCCTGCAACACAAGAGGGGTCTGAGGCCATGGACAGCACTTACAGGAGGAAGAGGCACCAAACACTTCTGCTCAAGTCATTGGTGGAGGGAAATGAGCCCAACAATTGGGGTAGCTGCCCATGTGGGAAGGGTGGAGTGGTCATCCCTGGAGTGTCCCAAGAATGTGTGGATGTGGCACCTGGGGACAGGGGTTAGTGGTAAACACGGGTTAACAGTCTGACTTGATGATCCTAGAGGGCATTTCCAACCTAAATGATTCCATGGTTCCATACTGGGAAACAACTGAGAGGAGCTACTGGGGTTGTGGGTACCCAGATCCTGGGCATGTCCAAGGCACAGCACAGGAAGAGAGGGAATGGCCAGGAGCTGGACAGGTGAAGCCTCACCTGAAGTTCTCAGCGGGCCGTGCAGCAGTGAAGGTGTTTCCCTGGGCAAAGAGGGGCGGGTTGGCCGGCATGGTGCTGGCAGGGATGGCTTTGCTCTCATCTGTGGAGAGAGCACGAGTCATTTTTGGGCTGGGACATCTCAGGAACAGAGACAGAAGCAGTTGGAAGAGATGTGTCTGTGTGAAGGAAGACTCCTTTGTTCGTTCTCCAGACACAGACTCCAGACAATTTCATTAAATCCTGTCTAATTTGATTTCTTTTCCATTTTCTACTGAACTTGCACGGAGGTTCTCTGAGGTCAGAGCATCCACTGCAGACTGAGAGCAGGGACAACTGCTCCACAGGGACAAGCAGGAAAGATGTGAGCAGGGCAGGCAGGAGGAGCTGACCTGTGCTGCTGACCCACCTGTGCTGATGCCAGGGAAGATCTCCCCGAAGCGAGGGTCCCGCTCCTGGCTGAACAGGCTCTCAGCCTTCTCCAGGGGCTTGCTGTGCTCGGGGCCGGCAGCGCTCACGGGCTGGACGGGCACCTGGGGGGACACGGGGGGCTGCTCACACCTTGTGGGGCTGCTCACACCTCGAGGAGCTGCTCACACCTCACAGAGGAGGTGAGCACAGGGAGCAGCTGCTCCCGGGATTCTGATGTGCTTTTTTGGGGTAGCAGGGTCATCCAGGATGCTCAGTAACATCCCTGGAAGTGTCCAAAGGGCTGGACAAGGCTTAGAGCAAACTGGTCTGGTGGAAGGTGTCCCTGCCCATGGCAGGTGGAAGAAGTGGATGGGCTTAATTTAAGGTTCCTTCCAAGCCAAATTAGTCCATGATTCTATGATTCCACATGATAAATATTGGAATTCAGCCACACCCAAGGTAGAAACACCTTCCCCTCAAACTTCACCTCAACCTGGTGCCACCACCTTTAAACCTCCAGCAAAAGGGTGACTTAAACAGTGCAGGACAACAAACAGGGAGTGCCCAAATCCCTCTGGACTCACCTGTGAGTGCTCATACCCAGCCAAGCTCTCCCTTCCTGGGCCCACTTCCAGCTCTGCCTGGGGTGGCTGCTGCTGCCTAAAATAGAAAGTGTCTGTAACAGGGGAACACAGGCTGCCAAAGATAATTCCCAAGGGAACAGCTCTGGGTGGTTACACCAGGGATTCATCAGCCTGGAGCTCCTGGCTGCAGAGAGGGGAATTTGGGAATGAAGGGTGTGTGAGGGGAAGGTAGAAATGGGAAAAGGAGCTGAGCTCCTCCTGACCTTGAGGGCAGTGGGGCTGTGCCCATGTCCAGGGGAAGGCTGACGCTCTGCCCCAGCTGAGGCCTTGGCATGGAGTTTGCCAGGGCAGGCCGGGACTCCTGGCTCGAGTTCCTTCAAAACAAACACAGAAAAAAGAGGTTTAAGAAGTCCCAGCTGGTAGCAAAGCTGGGTCCTGTGTGTAGCAGGGCGTGGCTGGCTGGGACAAGATGCAAAACCTTGTTTGAGTGAAGGGGTTTTTGAGTGAGTTTCCACCTTGAGTGGTTTCCTTGGAAAGTGGTGTCATGGAATAGGATGCTCCAGATGTGTGGGTTGTGCCTCCTTCCTCCATACTCAAACACAACCACACAGACACTGCTGCTCTGCTCTGAACTTCCACAGGGATTTTAGGATCCTGGATGTGGGAATGGCCGTGTGTGGAATGAAGTTCAAAGAGAGAGCTCTGACACGGGGCAGGAAATCAGGCTTGCAGCAGATTTCAGCTCTGCAGGGAAGCAGTGCTACTTTGCCTCATGGCAAAAAAATCCCGGATTTCCCTTCCCCAGGCAATCCAGCCTTCTGTTTGTCTGCTGGAGCTGCCCTTGCCAAGCCTGCAGCTCTAGATCACACACAGGCACAATTTCTTGGTCCTTGCAAGGGGTGTGGAGCTCCCTCATGGAAAGAGAGAGCAGCTCTGACCATTCCCAAAGATGGGACCCCCTGGGTTGTTCCAGGAATCCAAGAGCATTCTAAGGCAGATTTCACTCATTTCAGGCACTGCTGGAGCTGAATTTTGGCAGCTCATTAAGCCCCACAACAAGACAATTCCTGCACTTTGTAGCCTTCCAGTGCCTGGCACAGCCCAGCAGAGAATGGGAGCTGGAGGGACTTAGGAACTTTCCCAGGGTTGTACAAATTGATGGGAAGCTCGTGAGGGGGAGAGGCTGAGGCTGCCCAGCTCTGGGTTACTCTGGAATGAGAGTCCTTCTCCAGGTACTCACTTGACATTGGTGTTGGTGCAGATGATGTACTCGATCTCATCTGAGTAGGGGTTCTGGAAGGTGAACGAGCTGGTTCTCATCCACAGCCATTCCCGGTTTTTGGATCGGAAGCGGAACATGACTGACAGGACCTGGCCTTTTAACTTCACCACCTAAAAGAAAAAAGGAATTACATCAGTAGCACCTGATCAAAGGTGGGGAAGAGCAACCTGAGCACGAGCTCCCCCCCCCAGACCCCTGCAATGGCCCTTTGCCTCAAACCTGGACCACCACATCTGAGTCTTCCCAAACTAAATGGCACGATTCCCTTGGGATAGCTTGATTCCTAAAGGATCCAGGAGGGGAATCTAAAATCCCCTTTTTGGCTTCACTTCTCTTATCTCTTTGCACTGGTGAGATGTATGGAAAAGCTTCCAAGAAATGAAACACATGCTGTCGCTTCCCATTCCAACGGTTTGGAGCAATGGATATGAGCAGCTGGTTTTTGGAGTCATGAAACCACAGGGGCAGCCTTACCTGCCCTGCCACCAGTCCAAGGCCCTCAGAAATAACAGTAACGACAACAGGGCAAGAAAACCACCTCCACTGCGGGTTCTGCAGCACTGGGCTGGGCCCTAGAGATGAACCAGGGTTTCAGCCAAGTCAAGCAGGCACTTGGGAGCCACATCCCTGGCCCTAAAAGCCAACTGGACCAGCAGCCAGAGCTGGAGTTAAGACTGGATTCAGGAGTTAAGACATCAGATGCTTCCGTTGCATTTTGCATTTAATGATATGACTAAATCTGCAACTGTTTGCACAGGAGAATTATCTAAGCCTTGTTTTTCTTCTTGGTTTTCCAGTCAATTTTGTTGCTTTGCAAGCACCAAGACATTCCAATCTGGGAATGAACTCCAATCTGAATTCCACCCTGCATGCAAAGGGCAGCTGTGATGCTTTTACCTGCTGAAAACTGTCCCGTAGAAGCTGTTGGTCTTCTGGATGGCAGAAATCCACAATGTCTTTCCCCAAAAGTTCCTATTTTTCAAGGAATTGTGAGAGACTGAGTCAGTTCATCTGGCAGGCAGACTCCATAATTAATCTGTCTTTGGACAGGTAGTTCCTGCTCCTTCCCCCCAAATCCCTGTTACACAACCCAAGCACAAGAGCTGGTGTGCTGTTTTTTAAAAGAAAAGCACAACAGCTGTTGATTAATGTTTGATCTTTAACTCAATTTGAGGCAATAATGGCTTTAATTGACATTTGACATAATCCAGAGACACCCAGCCTTCCCATGATCAAAGGACTTGGAAAAACACATGGAAAAGCAACCAGTGGAGAAAAAACACATGCTTGGGTTAAGCCCTGGGCATGGTTTATCAGCTCTGTTGGACAAGCAGAGCCATGATCTAGAAGGAAAAGTAAGTTCAAAGAGCCCTTTTTTCTTAAAAATCTCCTAAAGGTCCTCACCTGGGGCTGGTAGCCCACGGTGGCCACGCACCGGTGGTCGATGAAGGTGAAAATTCCTTCGGTGTTGTGTCGGGAGATGAATTCTGTGGGCTGGCAGACATTGTTCATGTCTGTGCAGTTGGGGGAGCTGGTCACCTGCCAGGAACACAGGGAGAGTCACCAACCCTTGCTGGCCCTGAGCTGCCAGCCCTGCACTGGGATTTGTGGCCATCGGGGAATGTTTTCAGACAGAACAGTTGAAATTTGGGGACTCCCAGGACAAGGTAATGTTGGAAAAGGGGAACGTGGCACTCACCTGGAGCCTGCCAATGGCCACGAGGCAGAACTTGCTGCCCTGGCCAGCGTCGGGGTCATCGTCAGGCAGGGAAACACCTGGGAGGGGAGGGCCAAAAATTCCAGCAAGGTTAGTATAGGAAAAATTTCAGAGGGATGGACTTCAAGACATCTCTCTGCCCTGGTCTGTAACTCAGTACCCTTCCCCACGAAGGGATTTTGTAAATTAACGTGCCCTCCCCTTCCTTTTTTCACCAGAAGGAACAAAAATCTCTGAATTTCAGCAATAGGTGCACATCAGACAGTTCAATATTATTTTCATCCTCTACAGAGAGAGACCTCTGCTGCTTCACCTGCAAAAACTAGGTCAATCTTTAAATAAAAATCACAGATACGTTTGCAAAGCACTTCCTGGCACATTCAGCTCCTGGAATGGCAACATTGGACCATGTGCTCTTAAACCCAGCCCAGCTGAACACAAGGTGAATTGTTACCTGCTGGGGGCCAGGCTTTGATGTAGCCTGTGCAGTGCACGACCACGTAGTGAGGTTCTCCATCCTTGGCTGCACCTAAACCATTCCTTGGGAGAGAGAAACACGTTGTGCTGCAGTGGGGGAAGGTGAGGCAAGGTGTTTAGCTGTGTTATTTATATGTTGTGTGTATTTATGTTATTTATGTGTCATTTACCTGCAGCGATTCCTCATGAAGCTGAGACGATTGACAGCGACCGGATCCACAGAGCTGTTGCCACACCTGCACCAGGGTTAGAAAGGATTTGATCTTTCTTGATCAACATGGAAATAATCTGGACATCTTGAATGAGTTGAATTTCCATCACACAAACCCCTCGATCTGTAGAACTCGAGGGAGGTGACACTTGGGGCTGAAACTAATTGTTACTTTAAACTG
Source organism: Peucedramus taeniatus (assembly GCA_013400575.1). NCBI lineage: Eukaryota > Metazoa > Chordata > Aves > Passeriformes > Fringillidae > Peucedramus > Peucedramus taeniatus. Next base: position 13,386 of record WBNO01028951.1, on the reverse strand, counting down.
GATCTTCTACAACAACAAGGCAAACAAACATCTCAAGAACTTGACTGTAGGGAAAGCTCAACCATGTCCTACCATGTCTACATCAAAATGAGCCCCAAAAAAGTTGAAATAAAAGCATGGAAAGGCCAGGTTTAGGCAGCAAGTTTGCCTTTAGGCTCAGAGATTTTCCCAGGAATTCCTTCCTACCTCATTCGACAGATGAAAGATCTCCGGGAGCCCATGCACATCCTCATGGACTGCTGCCCTTCCTTCTTCACAGTCCCCGTCTTCAAATCGAGGATACGACCTTAAAAAAAAGAAAGAAAAAGGAGATGCTACTGCACTGGGAGTCCTTCCACCAAGACAGGTGTGGCACCAGGTAACGTACTGGGAACTGGCAGGACACGAATGTCACTGGTGGTACCTTTAGATGCATTCTCGGGGGGGGCTGCAGCATCCTTGGTAGAAAGGCACCAGGGCTTGGTTCCCTCTACAAAGGGAAGGGTTTAATCCAAGTCCTCCGCAGGCTCTGCCACCTGCCAGCCCCTCGCGTGCCAGCCCGGGCTGCTGTACCTGTGAGGGCGTTCTCGGAGGTGGAGAGCTGCTCCCGCAGCTTGCCCACGTCGTCGGGGTGCACCTGCTCGTACAAGGTGCTGCCGAACCACTCGGACTGCGGCTGGTTCAGCACCGGCGTCACCGAGTCCGACACGTAGACCACGCGCCCCGTCTCGCAGGACACGATGAACAGGAAGCCATCAGCTGCCTCCAGGATCAGGTGTTTGAGTTCCTGCAGACACACAGACACCTCTCAACTCCACAGGCAAAACATACCCTGGGTTTGGACTTTTTCCCCAAACTCGTTTAGTTTTCCCCTCTGATTGCTGTAATTCCCACAAAGCCGCTTCACGCCAAGATCAGAAGGTTTCAGGGGAAACCTCCCTGTGACCTTCCAGCACCTTAAGATGGGCTTAATAAAAAGAGGAAGATGGACTTTTTATATGGGCAGAGACCTGGTCGGTGAGAAAGGAGGGTTTGTAGGTGCCATCTGTGGAGGTGTTGCCAGTACCACGCAGGGACTTCATGTGGGACACGGCCATGCGCAGGATGGTCAGCTTGTCCGGCTTGCGGGCCAGGGCGCTGCACGTGGGCACCATGTCCGACAGCTCTGTGATGTAGGCAGTCATCTTGTTCCTCCTCCTGCGCTCGATCTCGCTGTGGTTCTCCCTGCCAGAGGATGAGGAGGAGAAAAGGAGGAAGGTGAAGTTACCAGGGGTGGGAGGCTCGGCCGTGTCCCCACGTCAGCGCTCGCACGGGTGCGACACACGGAGATGCATCGGGGCCGTCAGGATTAGGAGTCAAGCCTCACATGCTGGGCGTGCACAGGGAATGTGGAGACAAGGGCAAGGAGCAGAGGCTACACCTGAACCTTCCTCGAAGTCACAGCAGCTCCCTGGAACCTGGGGACAACGAGGACCTGGGCTAACCTTCCCCTTCCACCGCACAACGCTGCAGGAAGCCAAAGGAATTGCTCCCAAAGCGGGGTCACCTCACTGCAGGTGACCTCAACACTGTCCATCCAAGAGTGGATGGGATCACCTGCATCATCAGACCCACCAGGTCTGCAGCTAAACCTTGGGCACCTGCTCTTCTGGGCAACCTGGGCTAGTGGGAGGTGTGCAACTGGATGAGCTCTAAGGCTCCTTCCAGCCTCAGCCACCCCAGCACTCTGAGTGATCTGAATTAGCTGGGTCTCACCTTGCAGTGCTTTGGGAAGCCACTTCTCAGTGACATCAAGAGCCCTTTCACTGTCCCAGCAGGGAAAGCCTCCAAGCAGGTTCACCTCATTTCTGCACAGATGATCAAGGCCAACCAACCTGGGCAGACCAGGACCAGGCAACACCTGGGTGGTGGCACTGACCTCTAAAGAGGCACTGTGGCAATTGCTGCCACCTAAAGAGGCTCTTGGCACCCCTTTGGTTCACAGGGCACAGTTCCCATCGGTCCCACAGACCAGAACTTGGTTCTTTTATCCAGGATACATAATTTAACTGGGATCCTAAGGTGGGTTTTCCAAAACAGAGCTTAAAAGCCAGGTTTCCTATACAGAAAGATGGATCATGTGCAAGGAAGCACATGGTGGGAAGTGAAATGAGATGGAAGTGTTGGAAGGAGCAAGGATAGGCAGGTGAATAAACAGGATAAATACAAAAATGGAGCATTTTTCACTACGAGGTGTGTGCAGACATTCAGTGACCTCACCTTTGAGTCAGGCAGCTTCTCTAAACTCACAAGCTCAGGTGTGAAAAATAAAGATCTTTCAACTACAGAAGCTACTGAGGAATCACCAGACATTTACATTTCACTTGCCCACTCTGTCATGAGGAAAGGATGAGAGAACTGGGATTGTCCATCCTGGGGGACACCTCTGTGCCTTCCTGATCTCCTCAAACATTTCAGCACAGCTCAGTGCAGTCAGAAAAGGCACTTTGGGGGGGTCAGGTTTTAATTTAAAGACAAAACTGCCCAAAACTGGCTTAAGCCTGTAAGGGGGAAAATGGTGTTAAGGCTGCTGCAGGTGTGCACAGGTGACAAATCACCTGCACGTGGGCACAGGTGTCCTCAGGGCCCACTCCTGGATTCCTGGTGCAGCATTCCAGGTGACTGTTCTGGTGGTTTTAGGCACAGTCTCTCATTAATTACTAAGAGAAACTCAGGGAAAAATTAAATCCTTTTTCCAGTGACACCACCTTTCCTGGGAGGAAAACACCTGAGCTAAAACACCTTTTCCTGCCTGTTCTGAGAGTCCAACAGCATTTCCAGGACACAAAACCTTGCCAGATGTTCAACCTGGCACCCAGGACAAGAGGAACTGTATTTAGCACAGGTTAGCAAAGCTACAGCTGAAAGCAGGAGCCCAACCCTGTGGCCTTTGGTAAATAAATCCTTTCATGTATTCCCTAAAAAGGTTCTTCCAAGGATGAGGTGTGCCTTTCCTCAGTGCCTTTCCCCTCCTAATCCCAATTCCACAGCCATTTCCAGGAGTTTGTTAAATCCTCTGCAGCAGATAAGGGAAGGAAGAGAAAAAAAAAAAAAAAAAAGAGAAGGGATGCCTAGAGAAACATTAAGGAAAGGAAGGAAAGGAAAAACTCTGCTTGTCCATGCTTGAAATCTCCATTCTCCTACCTGGCAAGTCTCTCCTTATCCGCTGAACTCTGCTCATCATCAGACCTAAAAATAAAATTAGCCAGCTAAGCTAAAAATGGAAAAAAAGTTGAAAGAAATGGAAAAAAAAATGGAAAGATGGACTAGGAAACCCAGCTTAGGGACAGGTCTGTTTTGCAGAGGTGCAATTCCATAAAATAAAACAGTCATTAGTTTGCAACATTCCTTAAAAATTGGTGCCTGATGTGTTGGAGTTTTAAAACATTTTCTGAGGCTGTGACCTAGTTCTAATTTTTTAATTCTAATATTAGAAGTATTCTGGTATTTCTAACATATTTTTGATTTGCTTGACTTCAGAAGGACTCAAATCACTGAAAAAGCTGGAGAATCCCAGCTTGGAACTCCCTGTAGCCTTTTGGCAGATAACAGCAGGATTGCCCCAAATCCAGGGGACAGTTTTGGGCCCCTCCTGGCAAGAGGGACATTGATGGGCTGGAGTGTGTCCAGAGAAGGGAACAGAGCTTTAAATAGCTGTAAAAATACCATGGACTCAATCCCAACACTCAGAGATACTGTCAGACACCAAAAACTGACCAAAGTATTCCCTAAAATCTTCAGAAAACCCCCAATTTGTAGAGCTTCTGTGTAATTCCCCACAAAATACAGAAATCACAACGTGTGCCAGGAAACCCTGCTCAAGGAAAACTTGTACTAAGCAGGAAACTTGAAATCTCTGCAATCTCTGAGCAGCAGAAAAGAATGAAAGTCCAAGGCCAGAGCTGAAAGGAATGGTGAAAAAGAGGAATGTCATTGTCCCACTCAATGAACTGGTCCAAAAAACATCAAGGAGTATGTGTGGATTCCTTCAAAGAGAAATGATTGTGAGAAGGGTGCTGCAGGATCCCTCTCATATTAAGGTTTTTTGGGCACAAAAAGCTTTAAAATCATCAAATTCTTACCTGGCAAATCTCTCTTTATCGTTTGGCATCGGGTCATCATCACATCTAGGAGAAGGGGGAGAGGTTAAAGTGTTTCCATTTCCTTCTTTCCCAAAAAAACACTGAGAAAACAAGGTTTAATAACTCCCACAAAAAATGCCTGGGGTTAAAAAGGCCAACTTGGCTGTGGGTGGGCAGTGCAGGATGATTCACTGATCACCCCAAACACTATGGGTGAACTATTGGCATCACATCCATGGGGTTTTCCACAGCACATCCCAACCAAGGATGGTGGGATCACACACAATTTAATCCCATACCAAGAAACAGATTAAACTGCACTTGGAAGATAAAGGTAGCCCAAATCAGGACCTCCATCCAAGGGTTTCTCTTGGTAAATCCTACATTCATCATCCTGAAACCATTCCACGGCCATCCTTAGAGCATGGGAATGCAGGGAATTCCAGTATCACTGGAATTGGAATTATTTGGAGTTAATATTGGAGTTAACTCCAGTATCACTGGAGTTATTCAATCCTAAACTGTGTAGTGAGGCTATAGATAAATAACACAGGATATTCCAACTCTTCTGTGTTCCATATGGATCATGAGGAGATCCTCAGAGCCTTGCCAACTCCTTGGGAATAAGGATGTCTCTGGAGCTGAAGCATTCTTACAACAGATGAGGATTAATTAACAATGTCTGAGGCAGTAACAAAAGCCACAGAGATGGAGGGATATTGCTGACTGGGAGGAAGGGAAGAGTTTGAGGAACTGGAGCAATTCCCACCACTTTCAGAGAGGAAAAGCCACAGGAGCAGAAAGATCTTGCTCCAGGGAAAACACACAGACACAGCTAGACCATAGCACAGAAACTTCTGGATCTCATGTTCTCCCTCACCTGAGGAATTTACTGTTCCCTTCTCCATCATCATCAAAATCAAGGCTGAAAAACAGAAAAAAAGGTAACTGTTAACCAAGTGGTTTCTCCTTTAAATTGCTTTTATGTCTGTCCTCATGGATGCAGATGATTCCTGAAAGGAAAAATTAAGTAATCCAAATGTAATTTAGTGATCCTAATGTGAAACAACCAGCAAAGTTTGGAAAGGGGCTTCTTTAAGGTGTCTATCAGGAACAGGGCAAGGAAAAACAGTTCCAAAGGAAGAAAACCCACTTGGAGCATCCACTGAATCCCAACCTTCTGTTCCAAAAGCCTGGATCTCCTAGGAGAATCAGGGACCATCAACAGCCTACAGATGGAGCATTCCCAGCTCAAAAGCCTGGATTGGGTGCATTCAAAATTAAAGAAACAAAACAAAACAAAAAAGTGGAGGGTAAAATCCTGGAGTTAAAGTTCAGTTTGTGCAGTGTTTGCTCACACAGGGCCAAAACCCCATTTCTGACCAGTTCATGTGGAAAGACAGAAGATTTTGCACCTTTCCTTTTGGGATGGAAAACTCTGGATGCAGGAGAGCAGGCAGCATGGGAGGAGCTGCAGGGGAGTGGGAGCATCAGCAGATGGGGCTGAAGGAAAGAGTTTGAGTGACTGGGAGGGGTGCAGAGACAAATTTCAGTTTGCTTGAAAACTATGAGGCAATTTCTTGTGCCAGAAATCTGGGAACAGCCACTCAGCTCTCTTTGATTTTGCAAAGGCATTTTCAGCAAACAAAAAGCCTCCCACAAGCACATTGTGGCTTCCCCCCATCCCTCCCAGGGACAGCACAGCTGCAAAGGTTGGAGTAAGGCCCCAAAACCCAGATTCTCTGTTCCCCCAGGTCTTGCAGCAACTCTCCTGTCTTGCTCTCAATCCTTGGTGTGCATTTGCTCCTTCTATGAGCTGCAAAGCTTTTAGTACCCCCTGAATGCATCACTTAACCCCCTCTTCAAGGGGTGTAGCTGCCACAAAGACACGACCACAAGGAGAAAGGACTGGACAGAGCCCACCTGAAAGAAGCAGGAAACTTCTCAGAAGCAGCCACAGCTGCCTCTTCCGAGGCTGACAGCTCTTTCTGGAGAACCAAACTTCCTCAAAAAGGCCCTTTTCCCACAGCCCTCCCCACAGAGCACAGCCCCAGCACCCCTCACTCACCCAGGTCGTCTCTTGCTGGGCCTCTGGGCAACAGCTCCTCCAGCCTGGGCTCCTGAGCCAGAGTTCCCTGAGCCAACGGCTGCACCCAGCGAGGAAACATCAGATGCCATCTCTAAACAGGAGTGGAAAAAAAATCAGGGAAATCAACCAGTACTACTCCCAAGCTCCTCTGGCTCAGTGGAACGCTCCCCAGTAGAAGCAGCTGTGTGTCAGCATCTGCTGGGGCTGGGGCAATGTGTGTTTGTGTCCTTTCATCTGCTGCACCGAGGGGCCGCTCCCAGCGCGGAGCACACGCTGCTTCCTCAGCTGGAGAGCTGAGCCTGCCAAACTCAAAGATGTGCTCTGGTTTTTGGAAAGAGGAGGAGCCTGGTGGGAGCAGGGAAGGGGCTGAGGCTGCACCATGAAGGAGGGAGGAGGAGCAGAGCTGCGAGTTTCCCTGATGACAGCAGCTTGCAGAGGGTTCATTGCCCAATCTGAGACAAAGGATGAACCCAAACGCTCGTAAAACACTTCAAACCCCATCATTGTTCACTTGATCACTTCTGGTCTTCACCAGTACAGACCAGTGGGCACCATTACTGGCCTGCCTGAGCTCTTCCACAAGAGTTTGGAGCACCCTGGAGGAGTGCCAGGTGGCCCAGGTGATCTCCATGGTCCCTTCCACCCCAAACCAGTTTGTGATTCCACCATTCCATTTTCCTGTGTATTTCCTGTATTTCCATTTTCCTGTATATTCCCTGTATTTCCATTTTCCTGTATATTCCCTGTATTTCCATTTTCCTGTATATTCCCTGTATTTCCATTTTCCTGTACATTCCCTGTATTTCCATTTTCCTGTATATTTTCTGTCTTTCCATTTTCCTGTATATTCCCTGTATTTCCATTTTCCTGTATATTTTCTGTATTTCCATTTTCCTGTACATTCCCTGTATTTCCATTTTCCTGTATATTCCCTGTATTTCAATTTTCCTGTACATTTCCTGTATTTCCACTTTCCTGTATATTTTCTCTTTCTATTTTCCTGTATATTCCCTGTATTTCCATTTTCCTGTATATTCCCTGTATTTCCATTTTCCTGTATATTCCCTGTATTTCCATTTTCCTGTATTTCCATTTTCCTGTATTTTCCTGTATTTCCCCCTAATCCTGGTTGTTCAGGAGCACGAGTAACACAGTCTGCAGCTGTTCAGAGCTTGCTCAGTGTGGCTTATGCTGATTCTACATCCCAGCATCACCATCAGAGCCCAACCAATTTCCTCTACATTCAAACAGTCTGTTCCACATCAGAAAATGAGTTTTTAAATCCATTATAAACCATTTTTTCCTGTTTTGCTGAAATAAGTCAGCTCTGTGCGTATTTTAACGGTTGTGGGTTTGTAAATCTGCTGTGAAACTGCCCCAAAACAGTCTCTGCAGCCCAAAAATCTCCACTACAACCATTGCAAACTGAGCCTGATGCAGTCCCCAAACCACTTCTGCTTTATCAAAGCAGAGGGACCCCAAATCTACCCAGACATCCCCAAAAACCCCAGTGCTGAGCTTCCCAAACCACCCTCAGCAGCACCGAGAGCAGCCTGAGCAGGAAACAGCCACAACTGGGGGGACAAAGTGAAGAAGTGAGGTCAGGTTTCATGAATTAGGGAAAAAATGGGCTTTAAGCTAGGGTTCCCAAGTTCTTCTCCACTCCCCAAAGCCAGATTTCAGTCCAATAACAGTTTAGTTTCACTTCCAGAGTTGCATATTGGTTTATTTACAGCTAAAAGTGGAGCTGTACAATCACCTCCGTGGTGTGCCTGGACCTCGCAGCAAACACGCTCCCAAATTTCTGGTATTTCTGCCAAAATGACACATATTTTACCACATGAACATTCCCAGCCTCTCTGCCTGCCTGGTTTGTTTTCCTCCAAGCAGCTGGCGTTGCTGAGGAAGCTTTTTCCTTGCCAATCCATAGTATTTCCCAGGGGTGACTACAGTATGGAATAAGCATCCAGCTCGAGGCTTGGCAGCTGAAAGAGCCAAAAACAACAATCTCAACCAACAGCAGGAGTGAGCACAGCCCATCCAACACCAGCAAAAAAACACCAGGACCCTCTGCAATTCAAAAATACATTTGGAGAACAAAAAAATCAGAGGTGGAAACCCTTCCCCGTCTCCTTTCTGCCCGATTTTGGATCCTCAGACGCCGCCGTGCCCCAAGTGAAGTGCCAAGGTGACACGCAAGGGTTTTGTTTAACAAAATGAAGTTTCAAGTGAGGGTAAAGCAGGCCAGGAAGGTTCCTCCTTTTCTCCAGCCCTATGTGAACATGGTGGGAACAGAAATGAAGTTTCTGGAGCACAGAGGAGGATCCCTTTCTTGAGGGGAAGGAATTTCCGCTCTGGGCAGGGGAAGGAAGTGACACTGAGCTGTTCTCCAGGCCCAGCTCCACGCAGGGCTGAGGGGGACAGGCACAGGGAATTGCTCTGCAAGCCTTTGAGAGATCTCCCAGGAGCTCATGAGGAACCTGCTTCCCACATTTCCCTCTCGTGGCTCAGGTGGAAGCCCAGGACAGACCCTGAGGTGGGGCACCAGGACCTGGCATTGCTCTGCAGGAGCTTTAGAGTGGCCACAGCCACCCCAAACCAGGGACAGCACGGGCAGGGAGATGGCACAGGAGGAGCTGTGGCTTTTCCACCCTTTGGGATTTCTGGGAAATGCACAGGAACACAAAGATTCCTTTTCAACTTCTGTCTTCTCCCCAATCCAAGCACGAGCACCTTTGACACTGAGGTGAATTCCTGGAGCACACGATGGAGTTTTCACTCTGTTTTCACCCTCTGCTCCCAGGGAACAACAGGATGAAAAAAAACAGCCCCAAGCTGTACCAGACAGGTTTAGGATGGGTGTTCAGGAAAACTCCTTCCCAAAAAGGACACTGGGAGGGGCTGCTGCTGCAGCCACCATTCCTGGAGGTGTCAAGAGTCCCAGGTGGGTTTCCAACATCCTGGCTGGCTCTGTGTCCCAGCCCTTCCCAGAACCAATCCCTGCTTCCATGTGCTGGATCTAATTAAGGCCAGAAAAGAGCAAATGTAAATCCCAACCCCCAGCACTGCTCCAGGCTCCCAGCCCAGCTCTCCTGGGAAAAGCTCTGCTGCAACCACTGGCATCCCAACGGGGAAAAAAGGCTCCAAAATAAAATCACTGCAAATATTCCCAGCTGTGATTTATGAGAGGGGCTGCTGCAGCTTTTATGTACATTTTTATTGTATAAAACTGCTGCTTTTTGCTGCAGAAGCTTCAGCAGGGGGTTAATTGCCAGGCTCATGTTTGGAGATGAAATCTCACAAGATTTGCTTTAAATTTACCCATTTGTGAGCTCCCCAAAATGTTTGGAGCAGATAAACCAGCCTTAAAAGTGCTCTGCATTTCACTCACGACTATAAGGCTTTGATATGGTTTTTTATTTACAAAACATCTCAATTTCTGTGTCTGGGGTACATTAAATTGATTTTTTTTTGGAAGTAAGCAAAAGGTTTTTAGCTTGTTTGAGTTTCCCATGCAATGCCAGCTCAGCACTTTCATCCCCATGGGAACCTTCTCCAAGAAGAAATATAGAAATTAAGAAAAGAATGTTTCTTCTATTGCTAAGGGGTTGAAATGAAGATATTCTGGGTATTTTGGGGCATTTCTCATCATTCACTGGAGCCCTGAAATGTGTTTTTTAACACTTTAATGAAAAGAAGACCCACATTATTTGTGAGAATTCTTCAGAATTTCATCTCCTAATAATCTCCATGTTTACTGTTTGTGCATTTCCCTCCCTCTGTGTGAAAGGCTTGAGTAAATATTGGCCACTCTGCCCACGATTATAAATATTAAATCCAGATATTAAAAATTCTTTCTCTTTTCAGAATTCAAAACTCTCTTATTATGCAAAAAACCGTGAAACCACGAAGACTCCACTTCCACAAAAGCTTGAATACCCACGAGTATCTTCCTTCCTCCTAAACTGGATGGTTTGAGTCCCCAGTGTGTTTTTTCACCTTTAAAAGCCACAAAACCTTCCTGAAACGTTAAAATAAAACCCCAGAATCCTTCAGCAGTGTCACTGAACACTCCTGGATAAACCTGAGCGTGTCTCACGACCCTCAAGCCACAAGAGGAGCCACAAAGCACAAGCTAAGATTAAAAAAAAAACCCAAAAAACACAAACAAGCTCAGATTCTGATCTCAGCAACCACCTTGTAAATCCATCACGACTTCACAGATGCTGGGTTAATCTGGATACGAGCTCATTTCAGAGCAGTTTAGCTGGAAAATTGATAAAATCACATATTTTTCTGGCAAGAATCAGGGCTCAGCAGCTCCCAGCTTCCTGTGCACAGGGAGTTGAAGGCTCTGGGGACCAACCTGAGGAACCAAAGCTGAGGGAACATTGTGCTCCAAGCCCTCCCCTCCTTCACAGAGCTCAGAGACACATTTGTGCAAAAAAACTCCAAACCGGGGCACCGCTTTTTTGTTGGGAATTAAGAAAAAAAAAAAACAAAACCTCAGTGGAACAGCTGAAAATGGAGCTAAACCCGACAGAAGGCGTCAAGGAAAACAAATCCGAACGAGATGATGGAAACCCAGCCCAGGGACCCCAAATCCACCTCGAGGGTCCCTCACACCACCGGCTCTCCAGGGACCCCCGGCCCCAAGCACCCCAAATTCAGGTTAACACAGCCCTGACACCTCCAGGGTGCCCCCACCCCACTGTGCCATTTCCCCCCTCTCCAGAGCCCCCTCAGCCCTTCAGGGGCCTCCTCACACCCTGTCAGCCCCTCCAGGGCCCCTTCAGCCCTTCAGGGACCCCTGAGGGTCTCTCTCAGAGCCCCACATGAAAACCCCGCCCCTGAGGGCCGCCCTCAGCCTTCAGGGCGCCCTGAGAGCCTTTAGGTCCCCTCAGGCCTCCCTCATCCCGCGGAGCCCCCCTCTGCTCCCCTTCAGCCCTCCATGCCCTCCCTAAGGCTCTCAGCCAGTACCCCAGCCCCGCCTGTGCCGCCGCGGCCGGGCTCAC
>WBNO01028947.1:0-55067 GCA_013400575.1 Peucedramus taeniatus | reverse complement strand
AATTTGAGTTGGCTGGCATACAGAACTAAGGCAGTATTTTCCCCAATTGCCTTTCACCCTGGGGANAATTGTAAATCACAGTGAGAGTAGATGGAGATTGTTCTCTCTCAATGGCACCTGTCAAGAGTTGCATGGGAAATGAATTCTGTCAATCTTGGTTTAGTCTTCTGAGAAAAGCTGGAGAATACTCCAAGTGTGCCCTGATAACTTTGAAACCTCACACGGAGTAGATTCAAACCCTTGAGGACAAAGAAGTTAAAATACCATGTCAGAGTCCTCTAGGGCAGTTTTCTGTTAAGAAGTTGAATGATCATCAAAAAGTACATCATTCACAGTATTTCGTTTCTTGTTCGCACTCCTTTTTTTTCTTGACAGAAACAATCTTAAGCTTCTTTTATAAACTTTCATATCTTATCAACAGTATTTTTAAACATTTTTTATGTGAAAAGTATTGCATTAATGTTGGTATCTAGAATATGTTTAGGGACTGACACTAGATTGGATAAAGAGTAGAGAATTCACTCTGGTTTTATGACAAGTTTTTAAAAATGCTGCCTATAAAAAGAAAGAAAGTTCTGCTTGTGAAAGCATGATGACAAAATTGCCAGCAAATGGAATTTTAGTAAAGGTCAATTCAAAGTCAACAATAAAAAAGAATGAAAACTTCTCAGATTTTGCCAGGTATTACAATAGCAAACGGACCAGAAAGATAAAGTACCTACCTGTTATTTTTCTCTTGTGTTCTCTGTATGCAAAATCCTTTTTTTTGGGCATCTATTTACAAGTAGTATTAACACAATAGCTTTTGTCAGACTAGTACAAACTCTGGGATCATGACTTAAAGTCTTTTTCTTCAGATTCTTTATCAATCTGAGCATTGTTTTTCACCTGGATGAAGAACTCTTCAGCTGCTTCAAAAGATATTTCTACTACCTTTAGAAGAGTCTTTGCCTGATCGCCAGGCTATTTTCACTCCAGAGAGGGGCATCTCTGCCAGATCAGGTAAGTATCTCAGACACTGTATGGCATCTCCCATGGCACCTCACATCCTTATTTAGGAAACTTACTCAAGTGCAAGTTATCCCTCTGAAGAATATCAGCATGCTATCAATATGAACAGATTAGGCCTATCTGACATTTAAATATAAATAAGTCACAACAAAGGCATATCTGACATTCAAATATAAATAAGTCACAACAAATATCTGACTTTGGAAAAAGCAAAACTGAACAAAATGCATTTCTCAGCTTATACGGATCCTTGACTCCACCACAAATGGAAAATTGCCTAAATTCAGAGCTGCTTTATCTGTGGATGAGAAGAATTCATCACTAGTCTCAATCTCTCCCACCTTTCTATCAGTTGCCATCAGAAAGGTTATTGTTCTTGTCAGTGAAGGAGTGGAACATGTTACCACTGGTTCAAATGACATAGCCACTAAATAGAACACAATAAAATTAGCAATTCTTTGTAGATACCAGATTCCTGATAAGACATAAAAGCCTAATTAAGCTTTTCAAGAATCTAAGACCAACGAGATAAAGAAAGATAAACCTTTCAAGTTAGAAAATCAGCATAAATGCAGTATTAATAAACTGAGACCTGAATTCTTTATTACTAACAAATAGCCTGAACTTACTGATACAGGCTGGAGAATGTGGGCTAACTCAAACCTCTGCAACTTTGCCAAATGGGTCTTCCCATTTGGCATCAAAGTGTTTCTGGTCTTAAGAAACATATTTCTAACAGGAGAAAAGCTCCTAATTCTCATTTATAAAAAGATAAAAGGAATTCTGAAGGAAACAGTAGCAAAGGATATCCACTTTTCCTGGTACAGATTATGAATATGAGTCTGCCTTAATACAGGCAGAAAATGTGGTGTTTAATACAGCTTGCTTCAAGAATAATACATGGAAAAATGACCTGCAGTGCAATCAGGAGTGCAGAGCCCTGATGAGACCATCTGATTCAGTTCTCATTTTGGTGGTTAGGAGTTATTATGACAAGTAGAAAGAATGGAGATTGGCTTTGTCTGCTTCCAAAGACTAAATGGAAAGTGGTTCCAAACTGCTAATGGAAAAAAAAATCCAGTCAACATACTTGGCTTAGGATTTAATATAGTCATAACTACTACTAGGGTAGCACATCCAGGCTGCACCAAGCTCTACTCATGCAGGTTTGCAGCAGAGAATAGAGATCTGGACGTTGCAATTTTTCTGATGCCATTTAGTTCCAGTTTAAAGGGAAGTAAACCAACTACTTGACCTCTTCTTTCTTAAATAAAAGATAAGATAGAGTCCATGTGGAGAATTACAAATAGTGAATTTAAAGTCATACTTCAGAGACCTTCACATTCCAGAAAATGTTATCACCAATCTTTAGAAAATACTAAGTACATCGAAAGGATTAAATATGATTTTTAAACAGATGTTAATGTTTAAATAGTTCAAAATAATTAGGGGCTTCAATTTCACAAAGTACCTTAACATGCCTTTTTTTTTTAATTGTGACAGAAACACTGGGAATATAGTTTCCCTAAGGCATGGGTATTTTAAGAATTACATTACCCTGGAACACAGGTCCAAATAAAATACTAAAAAAAATGTAGATTTAAGAGATAAAAACTTTTACTTGCTGAGCCCAAACAGTTAACCAGAACAGATACAAAAAGCATTCTGACGTAGGGGAAAATATCGTTGGAAAGCAATTCAGAACTTGCTGTGCATTTAGGATATACAAACATATTAAAATCCTTTTTTTCATACAAGCTTTTATCATACAGCTCTTAAATAGGGAATGTGATTTTTTTTGTGTGCATTTTTTCTTAGCCAAAACCTACCATTTAATTACCTTACTAAATTTCCTGTCACTGATTACTTAACTTAATAGTTAACCTGCTATTGACACAACAGACAGAAGCAATGTATCATTGCTCAAGAATGCCTAAGAACTTCTGCAGCTTTATTTTCCAAAAATATCAAGGTTTCCTATGCATACATAACAGCTCAGTTTAAAAATAAAATAAAATAAATAAAAAATAAAAGAAAACAAAACAAAATAAAAATAAACTTCTACAATAGCTTTAAGCAGCAATCTTTAATTTTAAGCACTTGCTTTACAGTCTTAGCCAAAGGAAGCCAAATTCATTATTGACTCAGGTGAACTCAACCGAGGTTTGAAAGAAAGGTCATATGTAAAATCTCTGTTGAATTAAATGATACAGGTTTGCCAGGAAACAATCCTTTCCCAGCAGGATATTTAAAGAGCTGGAGGATTTACTTTCTTTGTAAACAAATTCATAATTCATTGTTAACAATGAACTTTAAAACAAATGTTTTACACCCATTAGATAAAAGACAATTTTAGAAGTAAAGGCTTATGCCAGAAAAAGTGCTTTACTTGCTTTAGGTAAGTTCCAATCAATTCATTAAGACTAAATTTGACTTAGGAATATAGTTGGTGTATATATGTAGTCTTTAGTCATAATCTGTGTACAAAAATACTTGAACTTGGAAGGGACAACTAAACAATTTCCCCAGGGCTTTGTCCATTTAGGTTTTGAATAGCTGTAAGAATGGAAAATCCACAATTTCTCTGAGAAATTTATTCAGGTGTTTTATTACCTTTACATTTGAAAAGCTTTTTCTTATGTTTGACTTTGAACCCTTTGCATCATGTACTTTCAGTGAGCACCACTGAGAAGTCTGGCCCTCTTTTTTTACACTGTCCCTTAGATACGTATAGATGATAAGCAGTGCTCCCCTGAGCCTTCTCTCCCCTAAGCTGAACAACCCCAACTCTCAGTCTCTCTTCAAATCAGAGGTGAGCCATGAGAAAAGTTTGTTTCTCTGAAGGTATAATTAGGAAAGAGCTGAATACACCAGATAATGGAGACCACAACCACACACAACAGTGAAAAGTAAAAAAGGGAACACTGAGTTTAGAGGAGAAGGCAGCACACAAGGGAGTAGATGCTCTCTGCAGCCTGTGAAGAACACATGCCAGGGAAGAGAAGTGAACAGGAACAGCAGAGAGAAACTGCTACATACCAACTGCAAGGTCAAGCCACCACCCTAACCTAAAATAAGAATACCAGTTATCAAGGCAATTATATTACAATACTTTAAATTTTCATATGATTGGAAGATGAATTCCCCACATTTCTAGATCAGAGATGCACGTACTAGGAGAATAGTATAGAATTTCTCTGGCACTGATATGCTTTACCTGAAGTGGATATTGAATATTCCCTTTACAGTACAACTAAATATCTTCTGGCGCACAAATACATTTACTGCAGGTATTGTTACTTTAGACAGTATATTACTCTCCATGAGGAGAGGTTTCTTGGACAAATTGCAAACTTCATGACAACTTTTTCAAGCCCTTTAAATCAGTTAAACTCAGTCACAGAGGCGAGCAGCTACAGTGTTATGATTAGCAGCAAAGCGCCCTGGGTTTCAGCAGGGTGTATGGAGCGGGTGATGAAATTAGGTGGATCCTTGCAGTTCAGGATGGAAGAGATACAAGACAGTCACTGAAAACTATATGTTGGTAGAAATAAAGAAATACTAAGTGAAGAGAAGAATTAAGTAAAGAAACACTGAGTGAATGGCAAAAGTCCAGTTTCTCACCATCTGCATGAGAACAGACAAAACTGTAGACACTAAGGTAAGAGAACTCTAGGCCACTCCATTCCAGTAGCAGTTTACCTTTATTAAGTGAATGGATCTTGGCAGAGTTGCATCTATAACACTCACTCCTTTCAGAAAACCAACCTCCCTAAACAAGATTTCAGACCATAAATCAGCCTCAATCAAACTCAAATTCCTATGAATAAATTTAAAAAGGAAAACAAAAGTAGAGAGGAGAGAAAACTGAAATAATGTAGTAACTGCAAGCATCCTAACTCTTATGTTATTTTTTAAAAAATCATCCCAGTCTTTGCATTGTTTTTCCTTGTTTTCATTTTGATTTGTTTTCCTTTTAATAAATGTAATGGAGTTCAATGTAAATAGCTGAGTAACTCAGCTTGTAAATGGGGTTGAACTTCAGTAAAGCTCTTCTATGTCTTCCTCTGGCAGTCAGAGCAGATTCTGATTCATCTACAGTATAAGTGAAAAAGTATGTTAGTATTTGTCTTCAACAAATAAAACCTTACTTAAGTGACTCACAGATGAGACAGACAAGTTTGTACTCTTAGGTCTAGCAAAAGAAAACAGTACAAAAGGGAAAAAAATACATGAGCCTAAATAGGAACCGTTTGCTAATTCTTGTTTCTCTATTCCAATAATTAAATTGCTATGTTAGTTAACTCAATTGAATAAATTCTGAGAGTAGTGACTGAGGGAATTGCCATCTCTTTATTGTTTTAATGAGAATGAAAGATCTAATTCCACACACACTGAGCCTGAAATTGCATTAGCTATCTCTGAAACATTATGATGAGCTAATCACCAAAGATAATTATTATTCTTGGAAACAACAGTTGTAGTACAATAAGATGTTTAATAAACCAACAGGTGGAGATAATAAAAGTACAATAGCTGAAGTTAAGTTCTTATTATATGATCTTTAATCCCAATGTTGTATCCTTAGAATGACTTTTCTGCTTGCTATTTCCTTTACCCCATAAAAGACAAGATACAAAGAAAAAAAATAATAGTACTTACACTGTTCTAATATTTTTCTAGTGAAAGAAAACACTCAAGAAAAGCTTAGTAACCACTGAATTTCTGGAAAAAATTTTGTGTTCTATTTCTTTGCATGTTCTATAGCAGACATAGTCATCAGATTCTTTCCAGACACTAAGCATTTTTTTAAATTTGTTTTTGGTTTACATATTTGGAAACTAGCACTGTTATTAACATTTATAAATGAACCTAGATAATTCCAGCTTTGAATATGATCAGTAACAACATTTTTAAATTAGAGCCAGAACTAATTTTTAAATTAGAGCCAGAACCTTCACAAAAAGAGCACTGAAAGATATAGAGTATCTCAAAGAGTTTTCCCCAGGCCTTTGAGATCTTTCAGTTTATCTTACATGATTTACCTCATATCCTGCCTTCACTTCTCTATCAGTTTGCATCTATGATTCGGTCAGAAGATATTCAGTCTGCCTCAGTGATTCAAAAAATGTTTCACAATATCATTAAATATCAGTATCTTAATGGATTCAGCACTGAGAAAGCATGTACTATACCAGTAGAAGTTATTTTGTGGCACATAACATAAAATCACTAAACTAGTGAACAGATTTTAGGTATCTGGTCAAGATATTGGTGGAACAGACTGAAGAAGAGATGTTAGCTCCACATTCTGTAACAATAGCCAAAAATTAAAGAAGATAAATAAAAAAACATTGGTCAAAAATGGAAGGAGTAAAAAAAGGTTAACTTCAGAGAGTTTTAATCTTAATTACACTGCTGGGATCTGGATAAAGAATTCAATCTGAGAATTGTAGATTGTGTTTTAAAATGTTTTTCTTTGTCCTTTCCTAATATGTACATTTGATACAGATTTTCTCATAACACAAACCCTTGCTTCATTCTCATCTCTCAGACATGGCCATTTTACCCATAGCACACCAGGAATCAAACTCAGATGTCTTTGCAACAAAAACCAAGCAAAATTAAATATTTTTTGTTTTGTTTTCGTTGGTTTTTTTTTGGTTTTTTTTTTTTTCTGTTTTGTGGCGTAAGAAAAATCAGGGTTCACATCTGTCAGGTATTGCTAGGAAAAAAAAGAATTAAGAATGTTTTGATACATAAATATTCAATTTCATCATGACCATTCATGAAAACTGTGTTAAAATGCACCTAATTCAGGCTAGACAGGCAATCGTGATTAATTGATGTAATATAACTTTTGTGATACAAAGTTCACTTTATAAGTCTATAAACTAAATGCACTCTGAGAACTTTGAGGTAAAAATACTGAAAAGTCTTGGCTTCCCCAATACTCAGCCATAAAAACAATCTCCAGTATAGAAATGCAGAAACTCCAATAATGGTGAGAATAAGTTCCTAAAGGACAGGATTGTGAGTTATATCCCAGTATTCTGAGGCAGGGTAAAGCTCTCACCTCGGCAGTTGGGCAAAGGGCTGCTCCACTGCCCATTGCTTCGACACTGTGCTCGAGAAGCACCCTGAAGTAAGTATCCAGTGTTGCAGGTAAAATTCACCACATCGTTTAAATTGAATTCACTGCCATTAGTCATTCCATGAGCTGGATTCCCAGGATGTCCACATGTGATTGCTGTTAGAAGAAAAATAGGCAGGTTAGCATCTAAGTGAAAGGCACTGATCCATGGAACCACTTGCAGGTTGGAGCTCCTTTGGTATTTTGGTTTTTGACTGGTGTTTTTTTTCCCTTCTGAATTTGTCTTTGACATTTATACAAGACATATAAGAAAAAAAGAATAGGACATATTTATTTAACAGGAGAAAAATCTTATTTTTTCAATAAAACTCTTAGAACCTACTTTTTACCTTATGTTGAAAGTTGTAATAAATCGAAATCTATATATTTTCACACACATCTGATATGTATTAGACCTTTAAAAATGCATTTAAAAATTCCTACTAATACAAATAAAAGAAAATAGTTTTTCCCAGCAAGCTTAAACATGTAGTAGAGCCAAACAAATTTGATGCACTATTTCAGAACATTCTGGAGTTCTGAAGCATTCCAGATTCAAAGACCTTGCATTGCTTTGCGGAAGTGGTGATTCTTTTAATCTGATTTTCTTACGACTATACAGAAATAATTTTTGGGAATAAATCTTTCCCATTATATGTGTGTTGATTTTGCTAAAACAGAACTTATAAAGTAAGTTTATTACAGTCA
Organism: Peucedramus taeniatus; assembly: GCA_013400575.1. Classification (NCBI taxonomy): domain Eukaryota; kingdom Metazoa; phylum Chordata; class Aves; order Passeriformes; family Fringillidae; genus Peucedramus; species Peucedramus taeniatus. Next base: position 47,215 of record WBNO01028947.1, on the reverse strand, counting down.
AGCTCTAGTTTTCCATGTGATAAGATATTAAAATATTATAGAAAAAGATAGAAAAGCATAGATACTAAAAAAGTAAAATCAGAATGTACATATACACACATGCATAAACACAGAACTTCTCAGCTCTGAGCTAGTGATGTTTATCATACTCAAATAAATAACCTATACATGGGCTTATTTTTTCTTTTGATTCAGTTGTGCTGCTACTCACAAGGAATTAAGCAGAAATCTTATTTCCCATTAACTCTCAATAAGCAACAAGTGGAAAGACCTTTCAGAAAATACTTGGCTAAAGTGTGGCCCAGCTGGTTATCCAATAGAGAGATGGGGAAAGACCTGTGTGTCACAAGCTTTGCAAGATGAAGGAGGCTGACTTTTATATGAAACTAAGAATCTTAAGTAGTCCTGGGTAGAGAACTACAAGTGCTTCTTTAGGTATTATTTTTTAAGGCTACAATGCCTGGTACTTTACAAATCTAAAAATCCTTTCTAAATAAATAAATAATAATAAAAAAAAGATATGATCTTCCATAAAAATCTCACAAAATAAAGACTAATGTGGGGAAAATTTTCAGGGGGGCACAGCCCCTAATGTCTGTAATATCTCAGCCATTATAGTGGATCTACCTGAGAAGGATGTCTTACAGTGCTGTGCTTTGAATCATTAGCTAGAAAGGTGTTGGTAACACCCCAGTGTTTTGCTACTGCTGAGCAGCACTGCACAGCATCACTGCTGTCTCCCCAGCATTTCACCTTCCCACCAGTAGGCTGGGAGTGCCACAACCTCTCAGGGGGATGTAACCAGGTCAGCTGACCAAAGGGATGTTTCATACCTTAGAATGTTTGCTCAGATATAAAAGCTAAGAGGGAGGAGGAGGAAGGGGCAAGGCAGGGTGGCAGCGGGGAAGGAGGGGAGGTATCATCCATTATTTCCATGTATGTTTTGGAGCAACTGTTACACATGCTGATGACCTCTTTCCTGGGAAGCAGCCAGACATTGCTTGTTCATGGGAAGTAGAAAATGAAAATATTTATTCTCTCTGCTTGCTTGTGCAACCATTCCCTTTTGTTTTAGTAAGCTGCCATCTTTTTTTTTTTTTTCCGGTCTTTCTGAGGAGGGCAGTGAAAATGGCCTGGTGGCCACCTGGCATCCAGCCAAGGTTAACCCACCACAGCCATATTTCTGGTTGGATGCTGACATAAACCAAATCAACCTTCATGGCTTTTTGATCTGGCAGAATTCTAAGCAAAAGAAAACGATGTTGTAATTGAAAGCATTAGGCAAACTCTAATAACAGAAACTGATGCCAGTTCTTCTCATAACAGTAATGATAACATCCATTTAAGAAGAAGCAGCCTCCTGCCCCTCCCATGCCCCCCCAGCTTTGCCTCTTTCTTTTGAATGATTTTATTCACTGCACAGTCAAATGAATGTACTAACAGTAACAATGCTAGTTGTGACTCCTTTGATGAATATAAATCACTTGAAGATATAAATAGGATTTTAAAAGGGCAACGACACTTGGACGACATTTCCTGCCACTGTATACATGAAAAAATTTTCAACTTACTAAACAAACCAAGACACCCTAAGAAAGAAAATGCTGAACATTTAGAAATCTAATATGCATTGAACAGAAAAGCTGACCATCTCAGTGACTCTGTGTAGACAAAAGTTATGTCTGAATTGCAGACATCTTAAAAAATGCAACACTGAAATAGTTTATATAGATTCTCCATTAAAAACAAAAAAATTGTTTAAAAATGGGGCTCTTTACTAAAACTGAAATTTAAAGGAATTAAAATCAACTACATTATAAAGTAGCAACATAAAAAACAGATAAATTGGACTTGACTGCTTAAATGGCTGATAGTTCAGAAAATGTCAGACAATCTGCCACACAAATGAACAAGGAATTAGAGAAGGAAAGATTTTGTAATTCTAGCACTTAATTATGGGATTTTCAAAAACAGGTGAATTGAGAAAATATTAAAGGTTATAAAAAAAGTTAACCCCTTTTTTGTAACATGCCTTGCTTTGCCATGCCTTGGATTATATTGGTAAGTCAACTGAAGGCCAATTTGCAAAAACAGGCAGTCACCATCAGAAATGCACAGATGAACACTAGTCCAGCTTTGTCCTCCAAGCAATGAAAATATACAAAGGAATTTTTTACTCTTAGTTAAAAAAAAAAGGGGGAGAGGCTCAGCAAGCCCATACCTGACATAACAACTATGCCTGGACAAAGATAAAGTGATAGATTAAGTTACACAGTTGCAGCCTGCTATTCAAACCTCTTCAGTGTTTATGCCATCCTGTTTCTGAAACAACAGAAATCAGGTGTTATTAACAAGTCCATTCTAAAAACTGGATCATAACAACCCTTGTAATTAACAATAGGTCCAATAAATATCGGATCTGAGCTCAAACACTTTTGTACATCCAATCCACTGCTAATACTCAATTACATTTAAAATAATAGCAACAATTCAGTGAAAAATTAATTGTACTTACGGACACAAACAGGAGTTTGTCCAGACCACTTGTGGTCCTGTAGGCAAATTCGGACAGAGGTACCAACAAGTCGAAAGCCAGGATTACACTGGTAGACAACAGTGTCGCGATAACTGAAACCATCTCCACTAATATGGCCATTTACTATTGGGTCTGGTGAGCCACAGTGACCAGCTACAATAAAAGAACAACCCATCAAAAACGCGTATTTTGATAAGACTTGTTAAAATTTACAAGAAAAAAAAACAACAAAATTTCAACTTTCCTTTCAATAAACAATATATTTAGAGTCAACTACTGCACTGTGCAGAACAAGTTCTCAGGTATAAAACCTACAGATGATATTTTTTCTACTTCTTTGAAGGAGAAAATCATGAATTAGAGAAATGAGAATTCTATGATTAAATAATAGTACAGGTTTGAGAATTAAAGACCTCACACTTCTGTGGGGAAAAAGGCAACTTTAATAAGGAATTTCAGCATAATAAAAAATAGAAGTAGGGTATTTTTGTTGTTACTGACCAAATTGAAAAGCAATATAAAGAAGAGCTTACTATAATTTTGACAATAATATGAATTTATAAGCATTTTCCAGATAGAAGGCATGAACAGAAAATAATGTCTGCCAGCACTGTTTCCTCCTTATTTCAGCTGTTATTAAAACATTACAGAATCCATTATTCCAGGATAATAGCAGTCTTGGCAGTGAGGAAGCCAAGTAATGATTTAATTCATTCTGGATTCTTCATTCTGTTTGAAAACACAGTTGCTAAGCAAAAAACTATTTATCTTTACTGATTAAGGAGGAGAAAAAAAGTTGATTTTTTTTTTTTATTTTTTTTTGTGGTGACACTGATTAATTACAACTGCAGTAATTTCATCTGAAACGTGCTAAATCCTCATTTTGAGAGGTGAGGACTGGGACCTAAGGCTCAAGACTGCAGCTACAATGGGTTGTGTGTGTAATTGCTTATGTTTCATGCAGGCTGTATCCATCAACAGCAACTTGTTTGTAGCTTTTCTTTGGGATTCAATCTTTCTAATAAAGCCCCTTTGTTATGTGAGACATTATATTTCATACACACTTAATGGCTCCTCTAAAATACTAGAAAGGATAAAACATATACCATCTGATTAGGTTTTTCTTACACTCAGGATTATTATAAAAATCCTAATTGTAGGATTGCTGATGCCTCTACGAAGACATAGTATTATTCTGCAAATTTGAGGAAGAAAGTATGAATGCACGTTTTTCACTAATTATACAGCTACTTTTCCCCTTTCAACAGAGAATATGGCAACAGAGGACATTGAAAGCATATTTTTCTTCTTGAAATGTGTCATGGAATAATTTATCTTATTGTTCTCAGTCCAAATTAGTAATAGATCCCTTTTGCCCTTCTCTCTCCTCCAGCCTCACTCAGCCTCTCCTTGTCTAAAAGATACTCCAGGCCCTGGCCCCTCAATGAGTCCTTCCCCTGAACTTGCGTCATTTTGCAATATCTCTTTTGTATGGTGGAGGACACAAAAACTACACACAATTTTCCACATGAGTGCTGAAGAGGAAATAATAACCATGACCTGATGACTACACTGGTGCTCATACACTCCAGTCTGATATTTTTACTGCAAGACCACACTTTTAACTCTTAGTCAGCCTCTCCACTCAGTCACCTGGGTGCTTTCTGTAAAGTTTGTTTTTACTCAGTCAGTTCCAAGAGTACTCACAAATGGCATTATTCAAGGCAAAGTGCAGGATTCTGTATTTGTCTTTCCTGAACTTTATGAGCTTCATGTTGGCCCGTGCCTCCAAATTCTAAAGGTCCCTCTTGTCTAGCAGTACTAGAATTCACACATCAGCTGTTCTCCCACCATTTTGTGTCACCCTCAAACTTGCTGCAGCTGCACCCCAATTTGTTATCCAGTGACAGACAGAAGCTGGATAGTGTGAACCTTTGTACTCACCCTCAGTATCCACTGGTTCCTAGTCACACTCGGAATCAAGAAAAAACTACTCCTAGAGTTTGCTGGCACAAATAGTTTTCCATCCATTTTGCAGTCCCCCCATCCAACCCCTGACTTCTCAATTTAGTTATAAGGATACAAGGGGAGACTGTTTCAAAAGTTTTGCTAAACTGAAAAGTGAAAGAAATCTACTGCTGAAATCTACATCTCATGAGACAGTCACTGGAAAAGGCAGTAAGATTATCAAGGTTTGCTTTTAATTCTTCCATCCTGCCTGTTCCCAACTATTTTCTTATTTTCCCTATGACTAGAAATTAGTTCCTAATATTTTCTCCCTATTTTTTCCAGGGAGTGAAGTGAAAATGAAAGGAATACTTTTTTTTTTTTTTTTTTTTTTTTTTTTTTTTCTCATTTTCTAGCTCTAAATAGTAAAGAATTGAAAAGCAGTAGCTGCACAGAAGACAAACACCAAGCCACAGGGATTTTTTTTAAGAAAGATAGATGAAAGATAGATGAAATGTGCTGCCTGGCATAAAGAAAATATTATGCATTTCTCTTAAATGGGGATTTAACAAGTTGCTGAACTTATTATGTGAGTCATTTCATTTACAGATCATTCCACCTACTGTATTTAATGATTTTTCAGGGAATTTTGACTCATTAAAATTAACTTTTCCAACATAACAGGAATTGAAAGAGCACTGCAATGACACAAAATGTATGTATTTTCTCATCAACTAAAATTAAAGAAAATTAAGAAGGCTGTGAGGGGATTTTTTTTAGTAAAATACGTCCTCAAGAATTTAGAAAATTTTTCATGTGCATCAAGATTGGTTCAGCAGTGAACCACGTTTTTATCCTAAAACACCTGGAAAGCAAGATACAAATAATTCTATTTTACTTTAGTAAGAATTTCAAATATAAGCCAATACCATAATATTATACTGCAATTTACCTATGAGTTATCAGTTAATGGATTAGGTATTTTTACACAACCATAGTCCACAGTAGCATATTTTTCTACTGATAAATCTAAGGAATTATATATATCATATAATTAAAAGATGGAATTGAGTAGATTATATTTAACTTTAGATTTTAATATCTCCTTGACTTGTTTATATGTAGTTTTGCACCTGAAAGGTGTAAAAACACAGGGAAAAATATCTTTTCAGGAAAACACACTGATCTACAATTAAGTGCTACTGATTTTGCAGATGGAGTAAGACAAATTTAAATGCTTACAGTTTGCCCTGTGCCCTATATGAACCTGTGGTAAGCCACACACACAAAGCATGCATAAAAACATATAGGTTTTGTGACTTATAATTGCAAATATCCTTGGAAGAGAAAAAAGGGAAAGAGACATATTATGAACAATTTGAGTGAAACTGAAAGAAATCTTGCATACCAACTCATATTCATGCTTGTATAACTAATAAAAAAATACATGTAATGCTAACAAACTGAAGACTTAGGTCTTAAATTGAGCTTTAGACTCATTAACTACAGCCCCTGATTTTAGCTTTCTTTAGGAAAAAATAATGAGTTGACAAACCCTTTCGTAAGACACATAAATTAGTGTAGTCATTTCACCTAAAATCATAAATTATTTCTACACATATCATTGGGCAACATAAAATGATATCTATTTTCATCTATAGCTGTCTTGAATTATATTCATGTAGGTACAGTGTAGATAAAAAGCATCTCTAACTCCTTATAATTCCTTTGAAATGGAAAGGCTCATTCAGAGCTTCCCTCGTGTTTGCCTTCTGATTTTCACAAGCTTCAGGTACGTCTTAAAAGCACCTCTGAAATAAATTTGGGGCATTTTGTCCTTGAAATTTAGGAATATTCAATTAGCAGTATTCTCATCATCTAACTTTAAAATGGAAGAATTTACCTTTCCTGAATTGCTCTCTGGAGGAGCCAACATGGTTCCATTGACCTTGGATTGTATTCTTAATTGCATCTAAATTAAGTGTCTGAAGAACAAGGTATTAATGTGCCTTATGTGAAAGAGTGTAAGGGAGACAGAAAAAGGCTTAGTAGCAGAAATAAAACGTTCTGCAGCATGCATGGGGTAACTCAAATTTAGGCTTTCACACTCAAAGCTTTATAATATTTTTAGCACTATAGAGCATGTCTGATTTTGAAATAGCAAGAACCACATAGTGATTAACCTGCCAGCTCTAAATGTGATCTTTCTTGTATGATGAGGTAGATCCATGGATTTAACAGTTCTAACCATAGGGCTTCATTCAACAATGAAATCAATCAAACAGGAACTAAAGTCCATCTAAATTTTTAGAAAAATAATAGAATTGGGAATTATCATAAAGCAAGCAATGCTTTTACTACAGTAGTACTTCCTGAAAGAGGTCCTGTGTTCATGGTAAGTGGGAATAGATCTGTAAAAATAATTTAGAATGCAGAATGCAGGTGGAAAAAAAAAAGTTATTACCTATAAGGAGATAATAGTAATCTATTCCAGTTTCAATGGGGATTTGTAAAAAACTGAATTAGAAAAATCCAGCACCAAATTACTCCTGGAGAAAAGGATGACTTCATATAAATTAAATTCAAGATGCATATAGACATAGTCCTTCCTAAATATGAGATCTAATAAACTTACCAACTGTTTTCCAAAGAGTTAAAAGCTTCACTAGGTATCATTTTTAAACTGACTTTCAGAATAATGTGGTATTGTATAAACACACACATATACATATTTATATGTAAGTCATGTCCTGAAAATTCTTCTCCATCTCTACACTATTTGAATCTAAACTCACAACTACCAAAGATAGGTAATCTTCTGGGATGTTCAGTGTAACTATTATTTCTCAATAGTTAGAATAGAAGGAAAAAAATCCTCTTTTCCAGCATCTCATGAGCAAGAGCGATTTATAATACAAACAGAATCCATTGAGACTTGTGTATTGTTTAGTTTGCATATGTTGGCAGCCAAATTATCCTGCATATAGCCTTTCAAAATAGAAAAGTAGTGCATAACTACTAAATACTGTTATTATTGATCAGATTATGAAGTGGTATTTCAGGTTATTCAAAATGAATGAAAACTAATACATATATTTATGCTTGAATTCATTACATCAGGCAATACCTCGACAATTAGTGGGGTAACACACTGGAAGAACCTACAGGAATAATAGCTCTTTTTTTTGCAATAGAGTTTGCATGTTCAGAACAGAAGAAAGGGCTGTGGAAAACAATCTTACACATACAAGTTTTGGGCTGTTGGATCTTCACAGTTGCAATTCCAACATATCTAAATGTCAGTCAGCCTCAGTCCAGGAACAACCTGACACCAGTAGATGGCTGATGTGTTTTTAGATACAAACATTCTGTACACTTCTACTGTGGAACTGATGAACTTGTGCATGATAAAAAGTAATGCTGAATCATAGCTTTACCCTAAAGCAGGACCTCAGTGCAAATTTTTTTCCTAGGTAAAAAAAGTTTATTTTACTTCTTTACTGTTCTAAATATCAAAATTAGTAGAAATTAGTGTGCTCTGCTTATGCCTGTATCATATGCTTATGCTATCCTATGCTTATTTCCTGCATCAAAATGACATCTTTCTTAATATAGCATATTTCAAATTGAACAATAAGGTGTGAAAACATATGTGTTCTTCATTTTCAAAAAATTTGCCAGAAACAGCTGCATATTGCTGGGAAGTCACTAATAATGAAAAGACATTCAGAAGTTAGGTTAGTTCTGTGAGACAATGGTCACTACTTATAACCACTCCAAGTTTTAAGAAACAACATACTATAAAACTGTATTCAAAACAATTGAACTACAAACATTCCTGTTGTAAAATGAAGGAGTCAATCAGGAATACTTAATGAAAGGTTATAATCTTAATTCTGATCTGAATTACATGATTCTGGGCTTTCTTTTTTTCTGAAAATATTCTGTCTTTATTTTTCTTTCTGCTGCAGCCTAGTATTAGTGAGAAATTGATGTTAATAGCTCAAACATTGCTAAGATCACTGTAGGACTTTGCCCACTATGGCAAGCTGTAGAAAGAAGCACTGCTTATGTGCGGTCACCAAAGCCCCCCACCCCCCACAATAAACCTCTGCAAATTCCTGGAAATCTGGACATAAAGTTAGATAAAGGTGGTTCTATTGCCCAATTATCTCAGGCCTATGAAGTAAACAAGCCTGTGGAGAAGGATGTATCCACTGGGAAAGCCAACTCAGCAGGTGTGCTAAAAATCAGCTGTCTGAGGCCAGCACAGGGAGGCCAGAGCCCACAGACTCCTTTCCGAGGCCTTCCACCAGGGGACTGCACATGATCCACAGTGTTGCAGCAGATCCACTGTAAAACTCCCCCACCACCCAGGAGAGGTGCTTGGACATTCCCACGTATACTTGAATGTAAAGATAAGCATGGAACACTATGTGTTCTGCTCAAATGACATAGTAAGGCAGCAGAGAAGAAAGATGCTTTTTATGTGAGGTTGAGCTCTGAAGAGGAAAGCAGAATTCCTCCTTTCCTGAGAGCAACCAAGTACATTCAACTATAAGGCAAGAAGAAAATCTGCAAAATGAGGGCAGACAAAGCAAATAACAAATTACAGAAATAAATATCCTGTTCACAACCAATAATAAACCCACTGCTGAGCCTCAAATGCTACTCAAAAATAGAACTTTTTCCTTATGTCTCTATTAGCAGCGTGAACCAATAGGAGTGGATCTGAAGAGAACAAGAGTTGGGGTGAGAATTTATGTCCAAACTATATCAATCCCAGGGTTTGAAAGAGTCTTAGTTTTGCTTCACATTTGACTGCCTCTTGTGTGCTTCCCCTGACCAAATGGTCAATATGCTGAACGCTCAGTTATAGTTGGCATGCATCAGGAATAGTCCTAATTGAAGATTATCTTGAAACTTAGTTTCATCACACACCCTGCTCCACAAAGGAAAACACTGAATGTGGGCGATTATTTGCATCACTTAAAAATCATCCTGGTTTGAAAAGCATTACGACAACATAAAAGGTAATTTTATGTCTAATGAAAAGATATATGCCAGTAGAATAGCACAAAATCATATTCAGGACACAATATTTCCTTATTTAAGGTACCTTTTTTTTTCATTGATTCAAAAACATTTCTTGATAAGAGCTAAAATCCAGTTCTTGATACTTTTAAGGCAAAACAAACAAACAAACAAACAAAAAAACCAAAAAAAAAAAACAAAACAAAAAAAAAAAAAAAAAAAAAAAAAAAAAAAAAAAAAAAAAAAAAAAAAAAAAAAAAAAAAAAAAAAAAACCAAAAAAAAAAACCAAAACAAAACTTTGGGGGTTTTACCTAGGCATTGGGTTTCAGTACCACTCCAGAGACCATTGGCCAAGCACTCTCTCACATGAGAACCAACTAATGTGTATCCTGTGTTACAAGTGAATATTGCAGTAGCTCCATACACTGTTAAGGTTCCAATCTTATTTCCATTTGGTGGAGATGGAAGACCACCACAGGAGATAACTAAGAAAAAAAAAAAAAAAGAAACAGAACATACTGAAATATGAAAATGCTTTTCATATTTATTTTGACCAGAAGACAATTTATCACCTCTTGATTTCTTAAAAAGTAAATGTAATAGGAATAAATACAAGAGTTGTGTTCCATAGAAAGAGCTTAAAATTATTCTTGATATGACAACATAGGTTCTAAAACTGAAAATTCTTTGGGATACTTGCATATCTTGACAGCAGCCGATACATATTTCTAGTTCTGAAACAAGGGAATTACATGAATTCCTGAGAAGGTTGTGGTTATATTTCATATGTACATATCCATGGCTACTCCTCAAATATACTTTCCCTGGCTATTTTAAATGTTGTGTCAGTTTAAAGTATTATAAATATTTTTAACATTTAATACTCTGAATTGTTATGAACTGTCTTTTTTCTTATTTCTCACTACTATTCATAAACATATAGCATATAGTCTGCTTGCTTAAACAATAAATCTGTTTTTTCCAAAGACTAGATTTGACCAATTATCAGAGAAACTTTCTGTAGCATCAGCTGCACACACAGCTATTGCACACCACATGAAAAATTGTCTTTCAAGAATGTAGCAAGCTCTAATTTAATTAAAACCATTCTCTAATTTCTTTTGTTTCTAGAAGAGTATACAATGATACTGTAATTTAAGATGCAGACCAATGTCTTCAAGAGCTTCAACTGTATTTATACATCAGTATAAATCATGTTTACTTTCAATAGCATCTTGATCACAACTAAACTTCCTATTTGAAATTCCAAGGCCCCACTCTTATTTTAAATTGTTCACTATAGAAAACAACATGGACTTGGTTAGGATTTGTATAAAATCAAGTACCAGCTACTGTGCAGTTAAGTAACACGGTAATAATCAGAAAATATATTATCATAGTTTCTTATGTACATAATGTGCCCAGAGATGAGTTAGACTCATTTTGACTATGATCAAGTCATGTTAATGTTATTTGGGTATTAGCCTAACATTATAATTTCTAACTTTAATACTGAATATTAATTACATTTATGTTAAAAAATAAATCAAACTCTTTTTGAAGATAAATAAATTGTAGACTCCAGGAAAAAAAAACTCTGCAGTGTGTTTCTGGACCTTAATGATCCATGTCCAATGGAAATATTACTGAGTATCTCTTGGGGGATGAAGTTTGCTATAATTAAATCCTAATCAGTCCTCTAGTAGAGGGCAAAACAATTCACCTTTCTTATTCATTAATAAATATCTATTCAATCAGCAACTCCCTGTGTTTCTAATACTTTTCTTTTGGTTAACTGCATCTGATGTGGATCACCCCTTTTACTACTCACATAAAATTTCTGTAATTGTAGAGGGTGGGCAAGAACTAACTTTTCAAAGGCTTGTCAGCAGCTGAACAGGAGCTGCACATTAGGCAGCATATAAAAACTACATTTTGTAGCCTGTGTGCACAAAAAGAAAGGGACACAATTGCAGTCAACAGAATTTAAAAAATAACATATTGTAAAAGAAAAAATGAATTTTTGGAGAAATTTATTAAGACTTTGGCACTGTAACCCTTGAAATCTGTATGATTCCACTGAGATTGCCAAGGTTCTCTAAAACCTTAAACATCCAAAGTCAGGATTGATGTAATTTATGGAAATTTTGTATAAAGACACTATAAAGGCTCATATGAATGTTTCTCCAACATATAGTTTTAATGCTTCACTCAAGAGGTCAAATGAATATCATCTTTAAATCTAACTCCAATCTGGAATCTTCTGAGTTTTAACATTCTCTCCTAGTATTTTCTACATACTTATGCACCACCTAGTAGAATAAATACAGATTGATTTCTTGATGGTACTTCATTGGGTCTTTTATGAAACATATTGTACTTAAAACCTAAGGAATTGAAACAAATTAATTTCAAGTTAATGAAAATTTCACACTTTCTTGCTTGGAATGTGAGAGCAAAATAGTTTATTAAAGCCTTTATTTATAAAAGAAAAGATACGTATTGAAAAGCACAGAATATTCTGCAAACAAGTATATTTCTTACCCTTACAAGCTGGCCTTTCATTGCCTACACTCCAGGTTCCATTAGTCCTGCACTGTATGAGTCTTTGACCCAATAAATAATATCCAGGACTGCAGCTGAGCATGACTTGAGCTCCATACTCATTCAGTGACCCAGAAATCAGTCTCCAGACAACGTGTTCAGACAGAAGAGTCTCTATGCTGGGGCAGGTCACAGCTGTGAAGAAAGGACATGTACATATTAGCATTCTGCCCCTGTATTTCTTTAGAGGTGAATCTCTCACCTTACAGGCAGATGTTTCACAATCTAAGACAGAATACCATAGTCATCTTGGAAATACAAGTTACAAGAAAAATAATTCTCATACAGTGAGTATTACAAATTTAACTGGAGTTTGTAGTGTATTATCATTTAGTGGATGTAGTGGAATAATGACATACAGTTATACTCTAATTAGATTTATTCGAAGATTTCAGAGACAAAACACATCACAGACTATGGTGAATGTAAAGGGAAAGCAAATATTGCCATGTCATGTTTGCAAAGCTTGAAATTCTTAAAACAGGTTGCCATAAAAGATGCTAGCACACAATGAAAAGCTAATTACTATAAAACTATATATTATGTGTATACAGGAAAATTATTTCATTCCAGTTTAGAAGACTTTAAAAAAACGATGATATTAAAGCAGATTTTTAGAGTTCAGTTCTGTTTTTTCTAGTATTTCATATTTTGTAAGAGAATGCTGTTACTGACAATAGACAAGAAGTATAGTTTATGTTCCTTTTTCAATTTCAATTTGATGCTCTGCAATTTAAGTCCACAGAATTCTTAAAATATTTATGATATTGACATTAATTCTATCTTAATGCACCTATGAGTCTAGACTAACATTATGAAAAATATTATGACTATTTAAAATAGTTATATTTGTTATCTTTTACCACATTATTCAGAATTTCCCTGCTATAGAAAAAGTCTGGCTGAATTACTGACTTTTTATGTCACTGAGATTCACTAACTGAATACTTTAGAATAAACTACTAGCCCAGAAACAGTTGAGGAAAGCTATACTTTCCCAGGAAAATCAACCAAACAACAACAACAAGTAGCAGAAATTTAGTTTCTTTCTATGTGGAAGAAGCTCAGAGGAAGACAAAAGCACTAGGAGGTAGTGTGTAAAAATCCCGAATGAAGAAATAAAAAAAAAAAAGTCTGGTTCTCATTTATGCTATAATAAATTCATACCATGTCACCAGGAAAAAGACTAACAATCTGGCAAAATAAACTTATAAATAAATAATTGCATATTCTATAGACTTTATACTGTCTTAGAGGTATAAAGATGTTTTACCACAAGTATGAATGTGTGATGGAAGAGACTAGTCAAGGCAATCACTGAACTAAAGGGAAAGTGATAGAATCAAAATTCCTGTAAAAATTTAGATGTTCATGTTTTAATTATACATCTACCTTTTCCAATAGTTATCCTACCCATGGCAAATTTTGGCATCCAGCAAAATCAGAACTGAACACAGCATATCTATGAAGATGTGTAAGTATTTATAAAGGAGAAATAATTTGAAGAACTTCCAAATGACAGATTATAATGTTATATTGAGCTGAAATTGTAGAATATTTTCTTAGATTTTTTAGTATATCTTAGGAAGGATTGCCAGTGTACAATCACTTTGAAACTTAATAGGTCTTCACTTTGACCTTTAAAACAATATTTTGATCACTGAAGAATGGTATCCCAGGTTAATAGAGGACTTCCTACTTCCTTACTTAATTTATTTTGGTATTAATACTAAACTGCATTTCATAGCTATGGAAAGATTATGAACTATCAACAAAGAAACATTTTTCTGTACTTTATTTGTTAAATAAAATATGCATATTGAAGCACTCTGCTTAACACCTTGTAGTGAAAATCATATAAATCTTTCAGAAAACAGAACATATTCTAAATGAGAACTTAATGCCCATCAACTTGGACATTTTTATCACTCCTCCTTCCAAACAGTTGTTTTATTGGTTCTTTCAAATATGAAAGCAAGCTTCTTATTTAGTCCAATAGCAAAAAATTTAGTCTTAACCACAGGACATCTCAAGACAGGCTCAGCTATTTCAGAATATGTAAATAAGTTGTATAGATGTTACCTCTACATACTGAGGTCAGTATGCAATTTATTCTTTCTTTATCCATAGATACACTTAAATTTGCAAGCACACTTCACAAACAACTATCAGATTCTAATGCATAAATGTACAATTTCTAATGCAAGATGTTCCTTAATACAGAATATACTTCTAGGCTGTGTTGATGTAACCAACTAAACCTGCTGCTTGAAAAAAATTAATTTTACAGGGACCAATTTTGATTTATTAAATTCCTCATCCTTCAAGAAACAAAAAAAGTGACTATTAACAGATGCTTGATTTTGTGCACATTGTTTGTGAATGAGTGCATCAACTTGCCTCTTATGGTCAGTTTCTTGGAAATTATGGTCTTGGCCCTATTTAAATTCTCCTTTACATAGATGAAACACTGTAAGAGATTATCTCCACTTCTTGCAGATGTGAAGATGTTCTCTTACTTCTCCAGGCATTTTTATGATAAATTTAATTAATAATATTTATTTACATAAAATACAGGTCATAAAGCATAATTATAATTTTAAATAATGTATAAAATTATCTATTTGAATGAAATTACAATCTCCATATATTGATAATTCTGAACAGACTCTAAGCAGGGAATTCATAATGACATATAATTAACATTAAAAAGTGTTGTTATAAAGCCCAAATAGGCAGATTTGTCAGGTCAATGCATGGCTTTGAGGCTGTTGTAAGTGGAAAAATTTGGCGTTTGTTGACCACGGGATGATCTACTTAACACCTGGTCTACTGACACCTGACAGGATGCCCCTTTCTCAGAGGGGAAAAAGAGCTCTGGCACAAGAGCTAGTGGGGCTCACTGAGAGAGCTTTAAAGTAGTTTGTAAGGTGAAAGGGAAAATACCAGGCTTGGCAGTGATGAGTGATGGTATGGTGTGCCAAAACTTGAGGAAAAAAGCACTAATCCTTCAATCTGCTTCACAAAGTGCTGCCTACAAATTATCAGACTTAAATGTTTCTACACATGGACACAGCATATGTAAAACAAAATGAGCTCGAAGCTTTGCCCCAGTCCCAGTCTGATATGCTTCGTGTAAGTTAAACCCAGTGGGATGAGTCTTGTGACTGGAGCACCCTCTTGGATGGTGACAGGCTCTTTAGGATCCCTCCTAAAGAGGGGCAGGGCAAAAACAGGTGGGAGGGGGTGGCACTGATGTAATAGAAGGGGTAGAATATATGGAGTTCTCTGTTGGCAATGTCTCCGTTTAGAGTTTCTGGATAAGCATCAAGGGACAAACCAATCATACAAATGTCATTGTGGGAGCCTACACAGCTCAGGAAGACCCTACAGCTAGGAAGTAACCCTACAGCTAGGAAGATGATGCCAACAAATTATTCTTTGAGTAACTAAGGGACACTTCCAAGTCAACTGCTCTTGTCCTTATGGGGGACTTCAACTTGTCAGAAATTATGTGGGAGAACCACATAGATGCTACAACCCAGTGCAGAAGATTCCTAAAAATCCTGGATGACAATTTTATGGAACAGATCCTAAGGGAGCTGGCTCGGAAAGATGCCTTCCTTGATCTAATGCTTGTCAACAGGAAGGATCTTGTAAGTGAGGTGGAGATTGGGGACTGTCTTGGCCACAGCGACCTTAAAGCTGCTGAGTTTAAAATTTCTGTTGGCAAGAGGAAAAGTGCCAGCAAAACCTCAACTCTGGACTGACGAGAGCAGACTTCAAACTTCTGAGGGAACTAGTAAGTAAAATTCCCATGGAAAATATTTTTGCAGGTGTTGGGATCCATCTGGTCATTTTTTAAGCATTGCCTCCCTAGGGGCACAGGATTGTCAAAAATCAAGCGAGGCCAAAGGCTGGCTTGGCTGAATGTGGCTCTCCTCTTGGAAATAAGGCAAAAAAGGAAGGTGTATTTTTTGTGGAAGCAAGATAAGGTGTCATGGAAGAATACGGAGATGCTGCTTGCCACTGTAGGGAGAAAACTCATCCAGTCAAAACACAACTGGAGTTGAAGCTGGAAAAAAATATGGTGGACAATAAAAACATTTCTTTCAAATATATTAATGGCAAAAGTCAATGTAGAAACAACATCGGCCCATTACAAGATGAGGACGGTCACCTCACAAACAGGGACACAGACAAGGCAGAGTTGCTTAATGCATTCTTTGTCTCTGCTTCAACACGGATGATGCACCAAGGGGGTCTCAGCACCCTGAACTGGAGGACCATGACTACAAGAATGACCAAGTTCCAGTCAACCCTGAGACTGTGTATGATCTGATGCTCCAGCTGGAGCCCTACAGATAGGATACATCCAAGAACCCTCAAAGAGTTTGGTTATGTCATCGCAAAATCTCTCTTGATGATTTTTGAGCAGTCTTAGGAATCTGGAGAGGTCCCAGCTGACTGGAAGCCTGGAGAACATTGTCCCAGTTTTCAAGAAAGACAAGACGGAGGACCCTGGAAACTACAGGCCTATCAGTCTCACTTCAGTGAAAAATTTTACTCCTTCACTGCTCTAAATATCGAAAGTGAAGAAAAAATCTTCATGGAAAAGCTTATTTTGCGAAGTGTTGAAAAACATCTGAAGGTTGCTCTTCAAGAGTATCTTGAATATTGTAACTCTGAGTGCAATTATCTTTTTCAAAGAAAAAAAAGTACAATGTTCATGATGGGAAAATATCTCAATTACAGGAACTTGCTATTTAGCAATACTTGTTAATATTACTTTCAAGTAGCACATGATACTTAATTGCCATTCTTCACCTGGTAATTAACCACCACAAAAATGGGGAAAGGGCTTTTTGGACTTACTGTTTGGTCAACTTAATGGAGTAATGTGACCTACATTTTTCAAATATAACCTTTTGAGTAACTTCAGTATTAGCTTAAAAATACGAAAAACATTAAGGTGAAGTCATGCATTATATCTAGGATATTAGTGTGCTTTAAATTCACAAGTATTAGTAAAATTAGAAGACAGTAGGAAAACAAGTAAGCCTATACATCACAGAATCTATGAACAAAGACCTAAGAACAAAATAGGATCACTTAAGCAAGTGATCTTGGATCTAGTCTTGGTATGCTGGTACAAAGGAAACAAATTAACCTGTTTGTGTTGGTCAATATATTCAAACAGGAAAGGCTTCAAAACCTCAAAACAGATAAACAAAAGGATCATGTGGTATTCAGCATCAGTCTGTCAATCCAGTCAGCTATATCAAGCCAATCTGTTATCAGTCTAATGTATCTGGACTAATTAAAAAATTCTAAATTTATGAACTGTTTTACTACAGTCCATTGAATAAGTACTCCATGTTACATACAGAACGCTGACAAAATACTTTAAAAAATACTTACTGACCTTATTATTTGTTAAAGCAAATGGGCATGATGTTCTGAATGTCTTAGCAAATAAAAACCACCAGCACAATATCTACAATGAGCTGATGTGAATCTTTGCCTGTTTATCTTAGCAAATTTAGTTTTGCATTTATACTACAACTAATGTTTTATTCCAGAGCTACTTATGATTCTTAGTTCTATAACTAGATATTTTCCAAACATATTGAAAATTATTAAAAAGTTAATTTATAAACTTATAAATGATTAAATTTATAATTTTCAATTTATTTCTAGAAAATAAAAAGGATGCCTGAACCATCACTGTTACAGCTCAGCACACTACACCTTCAAAAAAACCCCATCTACAGCAAAATCTGCAATATGAAGATTACAGAAAAGTGCCATTAGCTGTTCCTTAAAATATTTGATGTTAGATGAATAAGTATAAACCAATCAAGGACCTGATTTAAATATTTGAATAAATGTATTAATGGAATAGTGAAAAAGAGCAATAAAGTTACGCAGTTAGAGGGACCATCTCAGCCAATTAAAATAGAAGAATGAACCATAAGCTTAGTGTTCTAGGTTATGCATCCACATCCTTCTATGAAAAGGAAAGCAGTAAGAGCCAAGGCCAGAGAGACATGGATTTGAAAAGTAAACAAATCAATGGATAATGGTGACCCTTGTGAAGTTCAATAAGGCAAAGTGCAAGGTCCTACCCATGGGTCAGGGCAGTCTGAAACACAAGTACAGGCTGGTCACAGAATAAATTAAGAGGAGCCCTGAGGAGAAGGACTTGGCATGTTGGTTGATGAGAAGCTTGACATGAGCCAGCACTGTGCACTTGCAGTCCAGAAGGCCAACTGTATTCTGGGCTGCATTGAAAGAAGTGTGACCAGTAGGTTGAGAGAGGTGATTTTACCCCCCTATTCTGCTCCTGTGAGACCCCACCTGGAACACTAAGTCCAGCTCTAGGACTCCCAACAAAAGAAGGATGTGGACTTGTTGGAGTGAATACAGAGAAGGCCAAAAAGATGATCAATGGGCTGGAGCACCTTGATGATGGCAGGCTGAGGGAGTGGTCATTCAGCTTGGAAAAAAGTAGGCTCCTGGGAGACCTTGGAGCAGCCTTCCAGTGCCTAAGAGGGCTACATGAGGCTAGAGAAAGACTTTTCACAAGAGCAGATTGTGATAGGAAAAGAAGAATGGTTTCAAATTTAAAGAGAGTAAGTTTAGATTAGAAATTTTTCACTATGTGAGTGTTGATGCCCTGGAACAGGTTTCCCAGACAGGCTGGGAATGTCCCATTCCTGGAAGTGTTCAAAGCCAGGTTAGATGAGGCCATAAGCAACCTGGTCTTGTGGAAGGTACTCCTGTTCATGGCAGGGGGGTTGGAAGTAGATGATCTTTAATGTTCCCTCCAAACCAAACTATTCTCTGATTCTATGATTCTATGGGAGAGCAATAGAGAAGTCTCTTCCCTTCATCATGTTCTAGGGATCTCTATGAAGAATAACTGAAGCAAGATATTTGTCATTCAATTAAGCTTTCTTAGTAGATATCTGTTGCTTTTTATTGTCTGTAATTAAATTCAGTGGCCTAATATCCATGATCCATCTGTGTCTTGCTCTATGACCATCACGAATCATATTTTTCATGCTTCAAATCTGATGTAAATGCTTTTAATGAAAAGAAAGGCGTTTCAAACATCTGCCTCAGGCATGATATTATCAGAGGTGTTTTGCAAAACAAACTACCTTCATTTTAATAGACATGGGAATAAAAATGGACCTATTTATTTACCATTTACCTTTGTGCTGTGTTTGCTTCTCATCGAGTTAGAGATGCTTTTGTTTCTGGAGACTAAATACATCTATCCTTACAGCAGCAATACTGAAAAAAACCAGGCTGTTAGGCAGATTGTCTAAGCTCTCTGCACTTTGCAAGTAAGAAATCTTGGGTAAAGCATGCCTGCCTCTGAATAGCAATCCATTCTGAAAATATTGATTTTAAATTGTCATGTACATCATTAGCACTTTAATTTAGCCCACCTAGATTTAGAAGTAATTGAATTATTTTTCAAACAATAAATTTTTAGAAAAGGAAAAGAGAAGACAAGGAAGACAAGAAAGTGTTATATATTTTGTTAGTTTATTATAAATACTAAACAAAATTCTTAATGTTGAACGTTGTGCTAAATGTTAGAAATTAACCTTTATTTTAAAGGGTAGTCATTGTCTGGTTAAGTTTGAACATTTCAATAATATAAGCTTTTTTTTTTAATTTTTTTTTTCACTGCAGATATAGTGTTATGAATTTTGTATATCTAATCCCCAGATAGTTTTTCTGGCCTCTTTCCTCAAAAAAGAAAAAAAAATAATCTGTTGACATTTTTGCTGATTAATCATTCAAATTATGTGCATTGTACATTGTCAGTTTTTTTCTGAGAATGAAGCTCACTTCAATTCACTGGAGCACTGCCTTCCCTCTGTACCTGGCTTGGAATTCACATCATGTCTGTGTGACCACAGCTGGTTTTGAATAATCCTCTTTATGTACTCTGTGGAATTGCTGTGTACAGTTTTAGGCACTGCCCTTCAAGAAAGGTGAAGATCAATTGAGATTGTCCAGAGGACAATAATAAGAATCAGTGGTCCTAAAAGCAGGAAGAGTGAGAATGAATCACAATAAGATAGTTATCTCTACAGAAAAGGTGACTGAGTGCACTGGATTCAGGAGTCAAGGTGTTGGCAGGGGTGAGTGAGCAGCTCCAGGGGTGGTCTTTGTGAGGAGAGGCTGCGGGGCACAGTCAGTTCCAAAGGACCCACTGCAGAACACAACTGAGCTCTGCAGCCATGATGGTAGTGCCTCTGGGAAACTGTGTTTAGGAAAGGGCAAAACTCTGCACAGGCAGAGAAAGCAGAAAGAAAAAGAGTGAGAAACAGCAGAGGGATGTGTTCCAGACAAAAACACCAGAGCTGGTGTTTTGCTGCAGCCCAATGAAGAGGACCATGACAGAGCAGATATCCATACTGGAGCAGATGGATATTATTTCTTGAAGAATCTGCAGCTGATGGAGGAGCCACACTAGAGCAAGTTTATCTTGAAGTTCAATAGCTCATGAAGAAGACACATGCTGGAGCAGAGGAAAAGTTCAAGGAGGAAGGAGAAGCAGAGAGAAGCCTTTAATAAGCTGACTACAACTCCCATTCCTTATCCCCAACACTGGCTGGAGTAAGGAAAAGAGCCAACAGAATGAAGGTGACCCTGGGAATAGAGGGAGGAAAGCATTGTTTTGATGTTTTTTAACCTTTATTTTCCGAAGCTTATTTCACCTTATTTTAATTTGCAATATATTAAATTAACTTTTTCCAAGCTGAGTCCTCTCTCTGTCCTTATCTTGACCCATGAAAGTTTTCATCCCATTTTTTCCCATTTGGTTGAAAAGGGAAAGGGAGTGAACAGCTGGGCGAGGTATGACTGCTCACCAAGGATAACCTACTACACTGAAAAATAACAGTTTTCAAATGTATTAAGAATAATAAAATAAGTTTAAAGTAACTTCTATTTGTCCATTGTGGATACAAAATGAAACAAGATCATTACACTACAGGAAACCAGTTTCAGATTATATATATACTAGGAAAAACTGCAAGGGGGAAAGTAAATTACTGAAAGAGAGTATTCAGGAGGTTGTTCAAGATTAGATTAAATGACCATCTGTCAAGGATGCCCAGAAATTCTCTCAAACTAACTTTCAAAAATATTTTCAAACAATTTTTTGTTATTAATTGATTCAAATAAATGAAAACCCTTTCCCAATCATGTATAACTTCATAATTCTTCACAATTTGCCTCATTTAGCTATTTCTTTAAAAATGAATTGAATTTTACTTGTTTGAAAAATTAAAGTGCTTATCAAATTCAGAATCTGGAAGACACATAACATATGCTGCTGATTAGATCAAGATTCTAAATTAACTCTCAAATTTTTTACACATAGTATTATAGTAATTATTAACTTTATGTCCTAATCAGCATTTCAAGTCATGTTGAAGTCAGACTCAGTTAATTACTGTCTGATGCAGGACAGAGAGAAGCAGTGGCTGCCAATGCAAATGAGAGGCTATGCCATGTGGTAGATGAGTCTGCACTACATTGGCTAGCTCCTGACAGGAGGCAGAAATGAAGACTGAAGGACTCTTATGCAGCTTAGTTATCTACACTAATATTTTAAGAAATAGTTTTTGCTTTTATTACTTTAGAAGCTATATAAACAAAACAAATTATAATCACTGATTGTAACTCATCATGGTGAAGGGTATAGTATTCATAATAAGAAAATATACAAGAAATTTAATTAATGATTTAAATTCAGATGTTTTGAAGAAGATAAAACAAAGATTTTTTAATTAAACAAATTTATAGGCCTCTTCTACTTTACTACATGCTAAATGATGCATTCCTGAATGGCCATTTCAGGACATATATATATATATATATGTAAAACCTAAACATCAGTAGTGAAGAATTTCCTGAGAAAGTTCTGGGGAAACATTCTTTAGAAATACATGCCCACTTACATTTGCAAACAGGCGGCCTCCCTTTGTTGCTCCATAATCCATCTTCTTGACACACTGCTGTTGCTTGCTGACTAGATTCTAGCTTGAAGCCCTCATTACATTCATATATCAATCTACTGCCCAAAGTGAATTCATTACCTATAACTGAACCATTCCCAGGGGACTCAGGAATGCCACAAGATACAGCTGAAAAGAAAGGAAAGAAAAATATGAAAAATTTGAATTTTATCATGTATGTCTTTAAAATATTGTCCCAACACTGAAATAAGAAACATAGATTAGTAATTTTGACATATCGCATTTATAACCATTGAAATTATTTTTACATCATATTTGTGGCATTCTGATAAATGTAACAGTATTTAAAAATTGATAAAAACTTAGATATGTGTCTAATATAGACAAACATTTTATAAATAATTATTTAATTCAATATAATCACTGCAGAGAGAGATTTTCAACACAGGCTAAGGGCAATGGTTTATTGGCTAGAGAAAAAAAATCAGAAGTGTCCAAAGAGATTTGGTCCAAGAAGCAAAAAAAGAAGAGCTGAAAAACTCTTAAATGCTTTCTTGTAGTCTGCTCCATTCTTTCAGGCTTTCTTTCAATTCTGTACTACTTCATCATAGTTTGTTCATATATTTCATGTTTGTTTGTTCTATGCATTTAGAAATAGATTGCTAAAGAATTCAATTTAACATTTTTCATCTGATGAGAAAAGCAACCAAATATATGACTAGACAGAGAGGTGTTCCACTTACGGACATTATTCAGATATTTTAAACCTTATTTACATATTTGACTAATTTATTTCAGAATTTTAAATATTATGTGTATCTAGGCTTATCGATTTTCTACATCATGAAGGAAATTATTTACTAAATTATTTTCACTTTTTTTCCTCCCTCAGAAATTAACTCCAAATGAACAGTTTTTTCTTTCAAGATCATGAAGTTTAATTTGCTGTCAGCTTAGTCAAACTTGAGTAGCATCTAGGGTGGTTTTTTAGGCTTATATATTAGTTTATTTAGCCAGAGTTCCTTTAACAGTATCTCATGATATACAACTTCTGGGCAGAGTATAATTATAAAAATGTCTATTTCAGTCACTTTTAGGAAAAGTCTCCAAGTCAAGCTTGCTTTCTGTCATCTGACTTCTCAGGTCCTTTGCTTTTCACTTTTTTTTTTTTTTTTAAATTTCTTTTAACACTATATTTATTTTAAAGTAGTTGTTCATGTACAGATATTAACTCTATGTCCTTTAATAAGTTACTAAAGCTGGTAAAAATTTTATATTTGCCCCACAGTTCTTCTGAAGGGAAGGTCATATTATCTTCTCTGAAAGGATGTTACTTTCTGCAAAATAGCAACTTGGAGCAGACTACCTATCAAATTATTACAATGAATCTATTTTCTGAGTTCATATAAACCAATATGTGTATGTGTGTACAGAATCACAAGCTACACTGAGTTTGGCATCCAGTTTACTACTCTGCAGTAAATACACTGAAAGCTTTGAAGCTTTCATTTTTAAATATTTACCCATAAAAAGTGAATATTTTACAAATTTTCACATTTACAAAGTGAATTTTACAAATGAAAGTATTTATCCTTACATGCGGTCAATGTTAAGAAGCAGTTCAATATTTTAATATTTAAATAAATAAATAAATAAATAAATTTCAAAAGAGGAAATCATAGTGTTTGTCTGAAATCTGTTATAGTGGTGAAGATTAGTATTTTTTGGGAAAAAAAATCTAGTTTTTATCACTATTTACCCAATTCAATGTAAACTATTACCATCACGATGGTACCATAAACACAAACAAAAAACTCAGAATGATGAGTCTATCCACCCATCCCATGTATGTTCCCATATGTATATAAAGGTGGACCTAATTTTATTTCCCTCTAAGTACTCAAAACATGAAATAACTTCAAACACCTTAGTGAAGCAAGAAGTTTTCATTATGCCATTTGAAAAGTAAACAAAAAAAATCTCTAACAAACCAGGCCAGGTCTGTTTAGATCATGGTAGAAGCTAATGATTCTGTCAGCATTTGTTCTTCACCTTTAGCAATAACCTTTCTAGAGACACACTGAAAAGTTCAAGACTGAGTATCTCTTAAGTGAAAGTTATTTTAAGGAATAAAAGATGTACAATGATTGCTTACACACAGATGTGCCTCTCAGTCACGTCAGTATGCTACCAATATCCAGTATGCTAAAGCACCTCAAAATCTATGCTTACTTGTCACACCAGCAGTTTCATTCTCACCGTGTACCTCAGCCCTTACCGTGTCCCTTCTTTCCTTAGTTGTTTCTAAATCTTGTACTGCTAAACTGTCAGGCTTTTCTCACTGCTGCTTTAGCTACTTATCATAAAAGCAGTTTGGTCATTCTGGCACTGTTCCAGTTAGAGTCTTCTCTGTTTATTTTTTATATGCTTGTCTCCCAGAGCCTGGGATTGGAATGAACTGTTCCTATTGCTACAAATTTATCAAGGCTGCTAAAGGCTTTTAGAGCAGTACTGTTAAAATAAAGAGTATCAGCAATGAGAGTTTCACTAAACAGGGAGTACTTTGAAATTTAAGGTAAAGTAGCTGAACCAAACTGACTAAAATGGCATATTTTCTTTGGACAGTGGAAACAATGACACTACTGTGCCACAACCAAGTATTTTTAAGCTCTCAACTTCATGATTCTTAAACGATTAAGAATGGTGTGAGAAAATCTTCTGACTTGAGGAATTGTCAGCATGTTTCTTAGGTCAATGATTAGGTGAGACCAACACGTTTCAGCTGGGAGATGTGCATTCAGAGCGTTAAAAATATAAATCAGCCTTAATTGTATCTATTATCTTGCACAGCATAAAAAATATACTTCTTCCAATTCAAGGGGAAAAGTTTTTTATCTAGAAACTGAGATGTAGTTTTAGTTACTCTTTCATGTTCTACATCCCACTTGCATTTATTTCTTAAAAAAACCAGTAAATTTAAGGTGCATGGCCATCTTTTAAAGTATCTATACACCTGTATTCCAGTAAGATACTTACATATTGTTTATCTTCAAAGTCTGCAATTTCATTGCATATAGAAATGAAGCTGGGGAGTGCATTACAGGCAGACATTGAGTTTATTTTCAAATGTTAGAAAATCCCTAAAGTAAATCCTCAAGCATTCATCATTCAGTGACCTGTTTCTGACATTGAACATAGTGCTGGAAAAAGCATTTACATACCCAAAAATTGAAGTTAGAAACAGAGAAGTCCCTAAAAGTAGGATTCAAAACAAAAATATGCTCAGTGGCTTATGTGTATGATATCCAATTGGAAACATTAGAGAGAGCATTGATAATTCTCAGACTTGGATATATACAGAAACATAAAAGGAAGTGAAGATGAGGTTGGGGGTATTAAAAAACTGTTATGAATGATCATCTAGTCTATTCTCCTATCACAGGTCAAAATTATACTTGACCACTCTTGATCTAATTTGTTTTTGGAAGACCTCCAATGATGAAAATTTCACCCTCTCCACTGGCAATCTGTTCTAGTATTTCACTATCTCGTCTGAGAAAATAATAAAAAAAATAAAGAAAAACCTAACTGAGGATTCTGCTATAGTAAGATTAGCTGTAACTCCTCTATCTTGAAAGAACACAGATTTCATTCATCTTTGGAACTACTTTCAGCTTATTAAAAGATTGATTTTAAAACTACTCGGTTTCTCCTTAAATTTCTGGGATTTTTTTTTTAGTCTAGAGTAATACACTTATTGTTTTAAATACTGAAATATGGTCATTGGGTTATAAGAGATAGCTGGAATTTGGTATTTTTAGTTTGCTACTTACCTCACATTTTTAAGATTGTATGCTAAGAGGGACATTTTTGCATTGTAACATTTACCAAAAAGGTAAAAGGCCCAAGCTTTATTCCATGCCCAAAAACACAGAACACCTTATTTTATCAGGAAGTAGTTTGGTGGCCTCACAGTCATAGGTCTTGTGCAAACTGTAAATAGGTATTTTTTAGCCCACTCTCCCAGGGCAGACATGGAACAAAGTCATGGTCCTGTGAATATTCTTTGTTCAGTACAGCAAAAATTACAAAGATCTCTAGCTCCACAGTGTACATCTATACACTTAAAGGACAGAGCTAAGTGTAATGACAGTACCTGGAATCAGCATTTTAAGCAGGAACTGTTGGCATCAGCTAAAGTTGTATCATGCTTCTGTCATAAATATTAAACCTTTCCAAGTACTTACATTTCAGATGAGAACTTCCTTATAGTAGTTACCTCCAGTTTTCTTTTATAAACCTATTAGGAAGTAACTCAAATGGTGAAAAGCAGCCAAAGGTTGTTCAAGGCTTTTTAAAATTATTTTTAGGTCTTTTAAGAATGAGTGGGAGAAATCAGGAAGAGCAAAGTCAAAAGCTGAGTCCTGTACAGGAAGAACAGGTGGGATAAAGAGGGGCATTTGCTTGTGCCTGCCAGAGTAACACAGCCACTCTGTTGAATTCTCACTGCCACCATGTCTCAGCCTCCAGACTCCAGCAACCCAGCACTGCTGAGCCATACTGACCCCCACAACTTGCTTTCAGTTTTTCATTCTAACTGCTCTTCTTGCCAAGTTTTTCTTATATTTTCTCTTATCTTATCTTGATTCCCAGCCTCAGTCTTCTCTCCCTACTCTCCCCCAGCAATCTATAGATGAGCTAATCAGTGACAAACGTTGTTGCCAATATCATTACTGGGGCCTCACTATTTCCTCTCAGCAGCTACTTACTGTTATTATATAAGAATTGTTATTTTCTCTCCATATCTCTTTTGAATGTAGCATGACTCATGTTTCTCTTTTCACTTCACAAATGAAATAAAAGCAATAACAGTAAGTTATAATTTCCTAGATAGGAGTCAAGTTCTTTATACAGCATTCAGGACATTATTACAACATTTGCATTTGAGAAGACTAGAGTTGAAAAATATCTTCTGACCCTATCAGATTAACTCATATTAGATGCTTTCATATTCAAATTAGATTTTGTTATAATAGATATGCAAAAAATAGTTACCCTTTCTGATAATATGATCAAACTTGATTTCAAAAATTAATTATGACAAATTCAAGTTATTTATTACAAATGTAACCCTGCAGGACTGGTTTTACAGAAATTTCTGAACTAATCAAAGGCATTTTAATTTAGAAAGATCCTATAATGAAATCCATGAACTGGACCAAATGTGTAATTTTAATTAATTTTCAAAGAGAATGCATTTTGCTAACAAGTACTAAATAAATTTTGAAATATGCTCTCCATTTCAGAGGTTTTTGAAAAACATATGCCTCATTCAGACATACAAGTTGGAATAATTTTGACAGAGTTGTAAAGTTATATATTAAAATGAGGAATCTTACATTTATAAGAAATTTATAATAAAGATTGAACAATCTATCTTGCAAATATTAATTTCTCCCATTGTTTACAGAAATACATATACCCACAGCCATTGCGGTATATACTGATGAAATTATAAATACAGCTTAAAATTCAAGAAAAAAGGTATTTGTGAACATGCTAGATTGCTAAAATTTCAAAGCTTCCTCTTGCACATAGTGATAAAAAAGGCCAGACAGTCTGAAATATTTTAAAAGTTTCTTGAGTCCTCCTAAGTTCTGTTCATAATCTATTATTTTCTGAGGCTCTTTGACCCTTGGCTATCCACTATGAAGTCCTGGGATGTTATATCAACTCCTGCACATCTGTACATTTTCCCTCCTCCTTTCGGTGAATTGTTCTATTGTGTCCTTAAAAGTGGGGACTTTTTTCTTAAATTGTTTAAAGAACTTTTTTCTCCATTCACAAACCTCATTATGTTTGGACATAATTTTCAAGGTTAGAATGGCAAATTTGAAACACTTTCTGGGCCATTGTGAGCAGAAAAGTGTGAATATAAAATGTAAAAACTAAAAATGTAAAAGAAAACACTTAACATTAGACTGTTCTAACAAAAAGAGAGAAACTATAAAAAATTAACTATATAAGAATGTTTATGTGCTGGGTCATATTTTAATTATACAGAACTCTGCTATTTGATTGAACAATAGTGGAAATAGAAGTAGAAAGCTAATATTGTCTGGCTAGATAAGCAGTAGAAAGCTAAGGGATACATTTGCATAGAATTTGAGACAGCTGAGGAATCACAAGATTTTGAATTCTGGAGAAAAGTAAAATATAGGCCCTTCTTAAATTTATGGCCCCAACTCTCCCAGTCTAACAAGTACACACAGAATACTGTCTCTGTCCTCACATACTCAAAGTAACTGAGGCCCAGATTAAGATACCTAAATTTCATTACCTTTTGAAAAAAGACACCTGCCAGCTAGCCAGCAAAATAGCTCCCAAAGTTTCAGCAACAGTATTGACAAGATTAAATACAACATTTTAAATTTCTGGGATTTGTTTTTTTTGTTTTTTTTTCCCCATTGTCTAGAGCTACCTGAGGTTGTTAGGCCTCCAAGACATCCTGCAAGCCAAGTGCCTGTAACACCTTTCTCTACTAGTGGATGGAAGAGAGGTAGAACACCTCAGGACACTGAAAATGACACAAGACTTCCATGTTTAAGCAAATGAATCAAAACTTTATCCCATGTACAGATGTTAAAATTTTATTTTAATCTAGAACACAATTTTATCCTCCACTTTGCTGATCCCAAGCTGTAGGCCTATTCATTATTCCAGGTTCTTTAGTGCAAAGTGTCTGAATTTTCGATGCCAGCACCAGAAACAGCACCTAGAATGCAATTCAAGTCCAAAAGCAGTATTTTCCCCTAAATTTACCTCACATCCAGATCACACACAGATTCTCCCATGACTTAGTTTGGTCTTCCTTCAGGAAGATCAAACAGAATCATGTGCGGTATCAAATCACATATGGCATATATGTGGCATTATACCATATAACATGATGGCATATGAGATTAGAAGCCATCCTGGCTTCTGGAAGCACAGATACACAGGTCTTGCTTGTGGCACACTGACAGTTTGAGTTTCTCCCTGGACTGGTAGGGGTATAGCCACATGGTCCTTCTCAGCAGGAAAATGCTCCTCCAGAAGAAATATTTAACTACCAAATTATTCTGTATAAAAGACAGGAACCCTATTCCTTCAAGTTCTTCAACTGTAGCCAAATTTCTGCAGCTTTTTACTTTTCTTACAAATAGCACATCCTCAAGAGAAGAGTAACATCCTACCAAATTGGCTTTTTTTTTTTGCTTTTTTTTTTTTTTGTAGTTCACAAAATAAAACTTCTATACTTCCATCTTATGGTCTTTTTAGAAATATCTGAACCAGCACTGAGAAGGAACACCAAGCAAAATATTTTTTTGAAGAGGACATAAATTCTAATGTTAATGTCTTACAAAGTTAAGAACAAGTAAGTGCAAGTTCTAATCAATCATGTTCTTAAATATGAACGCTACTATAATCTCATTCAATAAATAAAGTAGACTAGAAGCAGACACATGTTACTACAATATGGATAGAATTTGCAGCCTTCTTTCTCTTCCCCAGGTCCCTGATATTATCATAGAATCATATAATAGTTTGGGTTGGAAGGGACATTAAAGACCATCTGGTTCCAAATCCCTGTCATGGGCAGGGACACCTTCCCCTAGACCAGGCTGCTCAAAGCCCCATCCAACCTGGCCTTACAGGGATGGGGCATATATATTTGACAAACAGTAGCGACTATTAAAAAGATCAGCAAGCTAAAGTAGACCCTGGTTCAGCTTCAGGATAGTAAAAAAAAGAAAAAAAAATAGAGAAAATAAGTTTAAAATTATGTCTTTAAAGTACTGGTTATAAAGTTATTTTCTAAAATAATAAAGTAATCCCTTGTAACTACTGAATTTTTTAAAATGTTCTGTAATACAATATCATGACCTGTGGTCTGTTTATAGGCATGTACATTACTAAAAAAAGGAAGTAATGATGACATATTTTCACTTGGTCTGTATTTGACTGCATGAATAGTTCTTAATACTTCAACCCTGCACTCATGAAATGCACAAGTCAGTGTGTGTTTGGATCAGGTCATGATGTCAGTGTCTCTCTTTGGCATACAGTAGTATTGACAATGCTGCATCTTTGTTTTGTCAAATAGCCTTACAACGAAATTATAGAAGCCTACTCAAGTAGAAAGCATTATCTTACCATGGCAGATTGGCACAGGAGAATCCCACTGGTACATGCCATTTTGGTAGCGCCTGCACGTCGCGTTATTGTGACCAATCATTCTATACCCAGGTTTGCAATAATAGCGAACTTTGCTTCCAGCAGGACCACCCGTTTTATTTATAATTCCACCATTCCTCAAGTTAGGGTTTAAACTGCAATAAGGAGCTAAAAACCAAAAAATAGACATTACTAAAAACAGATCAAATGCACTGAATGTACAAGATTATTTATGACATGTACAAACTTTGAATGCCACTAAAATCATGAATGCTTCACTAAAATGAAGCAAGTAGAAAGTTCAGTAAGTTCGCTCACACTTAATAAACATTCTACTTCAAATCTGATAACTTTATAAATACAAAATTATTCTTTGAGCTACAAAATATACATAACCAATTATAAACAGCTTTATTAAAAATTTCAGTACACTTAGACATGTACGTCAAAGTTTAAACATGTCAAATATGTTAAAAATTTATAAGACAACAGTACACTGATTTTTCAGATGCATTTTTTTCAGATTAAAATGCAGTTGATTTTTTGTATCTGTTCTCTCAAAGATATTGGCAAGTATATTAATTTTTATGAAAAGCATGTAACATAACTGACTGCAACTTCTTAAATGTTGAATTTACACTACACTACACTTCTTACATATGAAGTAAGAGAGAATGCACCTGTTTAAGTTTTGAAATGAAAGTAAACCTTGCTTAACTTTAATCACTACTCTACTAATATTTTTTGCAGAGGGGTTTTCATGACCAGCATTGTCCTTGAGGACCTGTGACATATAAACAGAATTTTTTTAATATATGCTGAGTAAGTAAAAGAAGTACAAATGTTTTTGTGTCAAAAAGTGAGTAATAAAGATTATTTTTAAAAATAAGGTTGCAGTATCTGTCTGTAAGGACGGAATATGGATACCTGAACTGGACCTAGATCAAGCACAAGTACAGTACAGTTTGACACACTATATGCAGTGTTGTAACATGAATCTGTTTGTAGAATACAAACATTTATCACTGGGTAAAAGCAAAATGAAAAAAATTACCTGGACTCCATGCTGATGTCACTGCATACTGGAAGCAGGTATGAACTATGTCAAGCTTACTGAGATTATCTTTTTTAGAAGCAGTAGGGCAGGACCATGGTTTTCTGAGAATAAACCTGGCTGCACATCCACCACTGAAATAAGCCTACAAACATTCTTGACAGGGAAGACACTGCTGAGCTCCACTGAGAACTAAAAGTCAATACCAATAAGACTGAGACTGCAACTACTTTTGGAATATTCCATCATACTGAAATGTGTCTTAGATATACTGTGATATTAATTTTAATTTCTGTAGACAATTATCGAGTAGAAGTTGTTTTGTTTTATTTTCACAAGTGCATAATTAAGAGGTTTTGGTATACAACTTTCAATATCTAGCTCTATTTTTAAATTTTTATCTTTAATGTATATTTTGTCACCTTACAGTGCACCTACTATATCAATTACCACCTAAAGAATGTTTTTCTTCATTGACAGAGATCATAGAGTTGATTATATTTCTAACTGAAATGCTTCCTTAAAATGTCTAGATTTAGATGCAGCATATCAAAGTCAATATTTCTAAGTAATAACATCCAACATAAGCAGTAAAGCAAAGTCCAGCATTCAAGATACTGAAAAATATTGTGATCGGTTGAAATTATATGATATAGTTCTCAATTAAGCAACATTATTTCTACTCAAAATGTTATTCCTGTACATTCTTTCACTTGGGGATTACCTGAAAAAAAACCACAAAATCATAAAGGAAAAAATTACAACTAGAATTAAAATTAATAAGCCAAGATGGTTTAGTAAAAGAATTGTTTGGGGTCATGTTCTGTGTCCTTTATAATCATGGTGACACTCATTTGCCTGCCTAAATTACATTAATCATCAAATTACTCTTTAAAAAGGGGACTTGACATTTAAAGAAACACAATAAACATGGCTTTAATTTTCCCTTCAACATATTGAAGAATAATTAAGGTTGTTATTGCAAAACAAGCAGGTTAAGACCTCTAAGATCAGCTCCAGTAACCTCTTAAGTGCTATTTAATTTTAAATATCCTAGATCTTAAGAAAAGCTGATGAGTCATAAATAAAATATGCAATTCAGAAAAAACTCCAAATTTGTTACATCAGTACTGCAATTTTAGACATAACATATTTGTCTGTAGCCCAATACTACTGTATAAAAATTTAACCATACTGGTTTTCTGTATAGTAACTTTCATGTCTTATTTTTTTTATCTCCTCCTATAACCATTTAATCTGGACTAGTAATTATTTTTTTAAACTGCTAATATTGTTATTCTAACAGTAAATTCTTGGGTAGATATAGAAGAACAGGTTTTTTAATGCATAATAGATTTTTAGCATAACAGGTAAAACTTAATGTTCTGATTGCCAGGGTATTTATTGCCATGCTTCAGCTGTGGCTGATTACAACAATAAATATATATGACCATCCAGAGAGAGAAGCTTTAAAATGGCATGAAATATGGGACATTCAGGCTGCTGAATTACACAGAATGATGTCAAAAAACTGAAAATTTCTTTGGGAGCCAAAGGGGAAATCTATCAGTCATAATTTTTGCTTATGTCGTAACAATTAATAATGCCTTGAGCCCAAAAGCATGGCTTAAGCTCTCCAGTGAATCAAGTGGTGTTCAGAGAAGAGTCAAGCAAAAAAAAAATCTTTTGAACTAAGAAATTTGTGGAAGAAAACAAGAAGGAAGACAAAATAGCAATATCACTCAGAATTTACTTCAACAACCCTTTGAAAATACTTAATTTCTAAAGTTTATTGTTGCAGATATTATACAGAAAACTACATTCTCCTTTCCCAGATACCTTGATGACTCCTGTATATTTTGTGCTTTCAAACATCTCTTCAGCCTACTGTCGCTAATGCTTACTTTTCCTGACAACCCAAGGTGAGTGAGTGGCAGTGGTTTCATGGACCTGTAGGAAATAGGTAAGAGGAGATCTGGGAACTGAGATGCCTTGGTAAAGCTTTGTGGCCATCTGCCATTGTGAAAGTTAAAGGCAGATTTTCAAGTGTGAATATAAAATTATGAGATGTGTTTTACAGGGCAGGGAGGTTATAACTGGAGAAAATAGAGAAAGAATATTTGAGACAAAGGTGCTGATTTAAGAGCTATGGGGAAGAGTAGTCATGACAGATTGTGCAAAGAGATGAGAAACCAGAAGGTAAGGACTGGAGACCTGGAGAAAATTGTGAAATGAGAGTGATGAAAAAAGATAAGTACTTGGGTTAGCCATTAGTAGTGGTACCGAAAGGATTGATAAATCAGAGACTGAGATTGTGTTCAGGGTAAAATATTATTCAGGAAAAGAAACTGGAAAGAAAAAATTATAAAATCAAATGAAATTGACTAGTGGGACACAAAGAAAGAGAAGACCAGGGACAGAAGAAAGGAAGGAGGAGGATAACAAACTGGGGGAGTCTTTGTAAAGAGGAAGAGAAATTAAGATGTTAAGCTAGATGGGAAAGAAAGATAGAAAAAAGCTGGATAAAGAAAAAAAACTCATGTTTTCTACCACTGAAAGTAGACTATGATTTGTAGGGAGGGGTGGAAAAAGGGTGGCAATCAGAAAGAAGGTTGAGGGGCACAGCTAGACTGTCTTGGCAGAGGTATTTTGACCATAATGGGTATAAGATTTGGGACAAAAAGGTATGATGAATCGGACTAGATGAAGTGAGGTGGATTCTTTGAAGTAGAATGAGAAGTTCACCAGACAGTAGAAAAGTTCCCACGTATCAGAAAGGGTCTGGGCTCCCAGAGTACCAAACTTTATACTTTCACTACTGTTAAGAGTGTTTCTGACACACATAACATACTTTTGTGATGTAAACCATATATGTTTGGATAAATTATGTTTAAAACATTATTTAACCTAGATCAGATCCATCTTCCACTCTTAGAGAAATTCTTATTAATGAAATTTTAAATTAGTAGCAAGTCAGAAGCCATCAACAAGGTTACAGGCAAGCAGTGCCTATAGTCTACATTCATGTAAAAGTCCCACTAAAACTATAGTACTTTGTGCTGCCAAGGCAGCATGATATCTGTAGAAAAGGCTGATACTCAACTCAATGTATTATGTGTAAGCTATAGATAGCATGAGAAAAGCATTTTAAGCAAATTATCTAAAATTCTGAAGATGGATTTTTCTTTTCCAACTCTGAAAAGTACACTTCTTGATACAGTAAAGGAATAGTGAAAAGTCTACATACAATTTCCTTCTTAGTCTATATCTTAGTAATTTTTAATCTTTTCTTTAAACTGAACTCCCTTCAGAGCCCAGCATGAAGCACACATAACAACTTCTAAGATCAGGAACTGACATATTAACAGAAGAACCACACACAAAGCAATAAATAAATGTCTGAAGACCTGAAGTGTAAGCAAATGTTTGAAGAATGCCAGACTGAAAACTACAGATACTGTAAGCTAAGTGAAAATTTTGAGCTTAAGCAGAAATCCATACAGTGCACTCATAAAATACTGCAGCCTTGTGTCAAGGACCACTGTGATAAAATGCTGTTTTTCTCCCAGCCAGTTTCTGGGGGAATCTGCCCTGGAATCTCATGAGGTTTAGCTGAAATAGGTGTAATCACACAGGAGTGTTCTCATCTAGGAGTCACAATGTTTTACTACAAAATGTGATAAACTTCTAAGACCATTCCAGTGACCGTTCCAGTGACCGAACTGTAAATCTTTACAGTTATAGATTTTACTTTTCCAAATGACATATAGTCCACATTCTTTCAAGACCTCTTAGATAACAGTGTATTTTTTAAGGCAACATACTGAATATTTTCAGCTCACTTATAATCAAAACATTCAGCTCACTTAACATCAGAACTTTTGTAATTTGCCACTGAATACCAACAGGGTAATAGCTCCCAGCTAAATCACATATCACTAGTCAATGATGTGTGGACAGCAACACCTATAAACACTGATCTTGCATTTGCAGGACCACATTCTTTTTTTAACAAAGCATATCTTCTTAATAGCTGGAACATTTAAATATTTATGCTGAGGGTTTGTTTTTTTGGTTGGTTTTTTTTTTTTTTTTTTTCTGTTTGAGACACTGTCTCAGGGAAGTTGAAGTAAACTACTCCCAATTAAAAATTAAAATTATTTTAAATTCCATGTCCAACCCTCCCAGATGATTTTGTAGAACTCACTCTCTACAGGGAATCTACAAAATTTTATCAAAGAATTAATCTCAGCAAAGGACTTGATCTCCCAGCAGTATCCTTGATCAGTAGTCAAAAAAACTAATATGAAGAAGATATTTGTAAGTATTCACAGAAACAGCACTATGTTTAAAATTATAAATAAATGAAAAAAAAATCCTTCAGATAACACTGACTTGTTTACCTTAGATGCTAGATTTTATGTTGAGAAATAAAAAGTCACACCTCAGTTTACTTCTTCCCTATAACTTTCACTTTTGGATACCTAATTGTCTTCATCATATTACCTGGGAATCTTATCTCTTTGTGCTGCTATTCTTTAAATATCCACTGTAGTAGAGGGCTACTGTCACACTCATATTATAGATAAGAAATTGGACACTGCCTAAAGTAAGTAGGTAAGGACACATAAGAAAACTAAATATATATTTTCTGATTACTAAACCATTTCCCTGATTATTGGATCATCCATTCCATATGTTACTTCTCATTTTAAAATGTACAGGATCAAAATGGAGAACAATACTCAACCAAGCAACAAAAAGGGATCAGGCTGTCATTCTTTTTATTTTGCATTTTTTTTTTAAATCTAACAAATAAACAATATAAAAAGACAAGATAAATTTGCAAAGGCCTATTCCCTCTTTAGTGATATAATTGTGAACATCTGCAAACTAAATATTTTACTAAATAACCTACTATTTATATAACAGCTGTTCTTACTGGTGGTTCAACATTTACAAATCATCCTGAATATTTTTTGTGATTCACAGTACTGTATAAACCTTTGCTGTGACCTTCCTGCTGTGAAAAACACCACCTATAAGTTTACAAATTGGATAAGAAACAATTATACAGACTCTGATGAACTTCTTCGCACAGTTCCCTTGTCACTTCTGACCATCTACTGGAAAATGTAAAGACAAACTAATCAATATTCTTTTATTTTAAATTGAAATAGAGAGGGAATAGGATCACTTGTTTAACATGTCCAAAGCTTAAAAATAACAAGAAAAGAATGAGGAAGAGCTAAGCTTCTTGCAATTACATATGAGGTTAAAATAATATAATAAAAGTGTGCTAGGTTGACTCTGGCTGGATGCCAGGTGCACACCAAAGCTGCAGAATTGCTCCTTTTCTCAGCTTCACAGGGGAGAGAAAATACAGCAAAAGGCTTGTGGGCTGAGATAGGGACAGGGAGAGATCATTCAGGTGTTACTGTCATAGGCAAAACAGACTTGACCTGTGGAAATAATTTAATTTTTTACCAATCACATCAGAGTAAGATAATGAGACATCAAATCAAATTGTGAAAAGCCTCTGCTCTGCCTGCCCTCCCCTTCCCCTCCTCTTTTCCCAGGTATGCTGGTTTGTCTAGGATAGAGTTCATTTTTTTCAAAAGCTCTAATATGAGGCTGTGTTGTGGATTTCTGATGAAAACAATGTAGATAACACAGGGATCTCACTGTTGAGCAAGGCTTTTCTGTTTCTCACACCATCCCATCAGCAAGGAGGCTGGGAATGCACAGGGTTTTAGAAGGGGATAAATATGGGACAGCTGACCTCAACTGACCAAAGAAATAGTCCATAAGATATCATGTCATGCTCAACAATATAAGCTGTGAGAAGAAGGAAGGACCAGTGTTGCAAGTTATGTTCAAGTCACCATTAAGACTGGTAAAGCCCTGCTCTCCTGAAGATAGCTGAACACCTGTCAATGGGAAGTGGTGAATGAATTCCTTATTTTGATTTGATTGCATGTGCAGATTTTATTTCACCTATTAAACTTTTATCTCATCCCACAAGTTTTCTCATTGGTATTCTTCTGATTCTCTGCTCCATCCTGTATCTTGCTGTGGGGGGAGTGAGCAAGCAGCTGGGTGGGCTTTAGTGGTATGCTAGGGTTAGAGAGCAATACGGGCTACAGGGAAATTCAGCTTTGGCTCCTGAAGTGCCTCCTCCCCCTTCATCTTCACCAACCGTGGTTTCTGCAGAGTTGTCAGCCTCATGTATTCTCACTCCTTCTAGCTGCTGCTGAGTATATTTTTATTTTTTTGAAGTGTGATACTGCAGAAGCACTACCACTATCCGTGGCCAGCCGCAGGTCCATCCTGGAACCACCTGGACCTGGTTCTTTTGGACATGGGAGAAGCTTCTAGCAGCTTCTCACAGAAGCTGTACTTGTAGCCCTCCTGCTACAAAAACCTGATCACTTAAACCTGAGGCATAAGGAAAAATAGTGCTATTGGCAGGAAATTACAAATTAGCTATGTAATCACTGGACTTAAAGAAGAGGTAGATGATTCATTTTGAATGAATAACCAAAAGTTAAGCAAAAGCCTGTAAATGTTATAGTGGCAATGTCAATTTGAAAAGTAGCAAATGAATTTCCCATCTGGTTCCCAAGTCCTTGTGCCTCCAGCAGATATGCCAGGTACTGTAGTGCACTTTCATTCCTTCTACCAATAATTAAAAAAAAAAAAAAAAAGAATCATCTACCTCTTCTTAGTTATGCTTTTACCCTAGATTGCTTGGGTATCAATGTGCATGCAGGGTTATAAATTATTGAGAGATGCTATGCAGATACTCCATAGATTAAGAAAGAGATCATTTAATATGTAGGCGTTAGTGCAGTTAGGAAATGTGTAATTTAGACTAAAATCTAAGCTAGTGTCTATATAATATGTCAAGGCCCTTAAAAGAATACCCGTCTACTGTAATGCTTCAGCTTTTGTTCCACTGAGATTTAGCAAAAAGTCTTATACCACTTGATATAAAACATAATATTAAGCAAACAGCTTACACAATTAAGCTTGTATGCTAAAGAAAATATTAAGCATTCCCATAAAAGCTTCTAGCATTTTTTAACAGTGAATAAAATTTGTAACTATAAGTGAAATCTAGCTGTGACAAAACCACAATTTACAAAATTTTGTGCACAGGCATAGCTGGAGAAGAAGGGAAAGGTTATAGGAGGGCAGTAATTCATTTCAATAGGTTCTTCATCATGAGGAAGCCTGCTGGCTCAGTCGCAGCTGCCACAGTATCAATAGCCTTTTTGGGATCTTGTATTTTTCCTACTTTCATGATGTTGCTCTCCCTCATTAGGATTCAAATCCAATTGTTTATGCTGCTGCTCACTGTTACTCTTCTTTCATGCTGATTATTTCCATTGATTCTTATGTAAAATGGATAGAAGTTTAGAGAAAAATGCAGGCACTGACTGCTAGTGAAGCAGAAAAAGCTAAACTGTTGCTTGTTCCTAAAACATAGCCATAAAGATTGCATATCTTTTTCCAGTCCCCCAATTTTATTGTTAGTCATAGCTAGTGCCATAATAATTGATGAATTGAGCCTAGCAATTACAGACCACTTCTTCAGTACTGCAAAACATGTTTTGTGTACATGCAAAGGTACAAAATATTTTGCCATTCCTCAAAAATCAGTCTCCTTAATAATTTGATACTTACAAAACAAAATCTTCACATGAAGTCTATTCATGTAACCCTGATATTACTTCCTCACTTTGAATTAATGAATGAAAGCCTACTCCTTTCACTGCCACACATTTGAGGGCAACAATGTGACAGGTTCTCTTTGTTCCTTCTTGCACATTCTCAACCTATCTATTAAATCCTGCAATTGCTTTTTTACTATGAAAACCTAAATTAATCTCCAGTATGCTTGAAAGAAATTTTCCTTTCCCCATCCCTCAGCTTCAGTTTGTCTGTAGTAATTATCCAGAGGTGCAGGTGAAGATGATGCTTTTAGTGATTATTTTCCTGACTGCTGACAGTTTCTGCTTAAATCCCCAAAACAATCATAATTATGCTCTGAGCTGAGCCCAGATTTTATGTTTCAGTAACAAGAGAAACTTTCTGGAAATTAGAGAGGCAGAGCATGGATGGTATGGAAAAGGAGTGAGCTTCCCAAAAACCGTCTCCCTAAGAACATTTATCATGACTAAATGGGAGACACCTGTTACTTCACGAAATGTTCTGCTAAATCATTCTTGGTATTCCTTTCTCTACTTAATTTATATTGACAGTTATTAGCCACCAAAATTAACATACAGAACCTTTAAATTGCTAGTCAAGTCCAAACACAGAAGAAGCAAATGTTAATGATAGCAATTATCACCTTTCTCTCTCACACATACTATTCACATCATGTAAATGATCCCTTAGCAAAGCCTTTTAGTAGCGATGGGTCTGCAGATGTATGTGTGGAAACATCATAAACAGGCTGCAAACTGAGTAAGGGTCAATATGTCTACACATAACACATAATCCAGTCCTGCAATATGTTTCTTCTTGAAGTTTATTATTAACATGGGAAATAATTTTGGCACTACTTAAATAGACTACTTAGATATTTTCATGTTACCAGATTCATATGCAGCCTGTTGAAGAAATGAGGGATTTATTTCCTCCCCAGTTTTTCATTTATTTCTATACGAAGAAAAACATAGCAATGAGAGATGTGAACTGCAGCTCTAGGAAATTGCAAACCTAATAATTGTGTATTGAATTGCAGCTGAAGTATTGCACAGCTATTGAGGATCAAAAATTCTCATTTCTGAGTACTTCTGTGAAAGTCTAAGGGTTATTCCTATCACTATATTTCAAAGGCCTCTGGATCTGGTAAGATGAGAGAACAGGTGCAGAGAGGAGTATTAATTGGAGAAGTATTAATCTGGAGATCTCTGGCCCACTGGAAAAAAATGGAGAGGCCAAGTTCTGCGCTTTACTTAAAACAGAATGACTTCACATCCTTAAAATAAACATTATAAAAAATTATCTTCCGAGAAACAGACATTATATTAGAAGTTCTATTTGGTGTTGAACAGGTGTCATGACTGTAAGTCCAGGTGGACAACAGTATATCCACAAAGTATAATTTAAGAGAAAACATGAATAGTTACCTGAGTAACGGATCTTGAATCCTTTCTTGCTGGTTGCATGATCAGTTGACCAGCGGAGATACAGCTGATTCATTTTGCTTGTGAAGTTCAGTTGCCCAGTATGATTTCCACTCAAAGCAACCAGTAAAGGGCTTTGCCCAGAAGAACCTTCAGAGATGAATAGAGAAACTATTGAAGTTTTAAAGTACTAGGAGTTTAAGTAATTTTTTCAATATCGTAACTAAGCTGTGAATGTAAACACAGTAGAATAGGAAATAGCCTGACACTTCCTTGTCAGAGAAATAACTAACAGATCTCAATTTAAACTGTCCATCTGATTTTAGGTTTTCACTAGAGAGCATTATAATTTCTTTATATTTCCATTTGTTTGTACCAGGATAAAAAATCTTGGTACAAACAAATGGAAATATAAAGCAATTAGTGATTTCTCCATAAACACTGAAAAAAGGAGTGGTTTTAAAAAAAAAAAAAAAAAGCATTCATTTCTATTTGACACAAATACACTGAATGAGGTTCTGTTTCTGCTCCTTGCCCTTTTAAATTTATTATTTATTTAAGCTCTTTTCTAACTAGTGAGTGGTAGCAAACGTATACATTCTTTGATATTGTACATCCTGTATAATTTAAACA
Source organism: Peucedramus taeniatus (assembly GCA_013400575.1). NCBI lineage: Eukaryota > Metazoa > Chordata > Aves > Passeriformes > Fringillidae > Peucedramus > Peucedramus taeniatus. The sequence goes on along the minus strand of WBNO01028947.1, from coordinate 6,039 downwards.
CCACTATATTACATAATGAACACAGGAGCTAAAAAAAACCTCCATCATGTGTCAGACCACCACAGTTTCACTTGGAATACACATATGTACAAGTGCTATGAATTTGCATGCTTCACTAGGACTCAGTTCTGTTAATTAGTATGTTTATTATAGTTTCGTTTTAGTGTAGTGTTTATTTAGGGTAAATACAAGATGCTGAAAAACTGTGTCCTGGCCCTAAACAAACATCTTCACCAGAACAAAACCCTAGAGGCACAGATAATGATTTAAGGACTATTTATATAACAACATATATAAAAGAGAACAAAAAAGATCCATGTATCAATCCAATCTCCAACTGGAAGCTTTCTAAAACATGAAATGGAATTTTTTCCTCCATATGAAGGTTATGTTTTCCCCAGCTGTAGCTCACGAGGCTTACCACGTCTTTTGCTCCATGTTTTTTCAAGTTTAAGAAAGCTATGTCAACCAACATTATCTTGGTCAGAGCTGCTATTACAAATAAAGACCTTCTTCATTCATTTTTTCTGAATTTGAGCAGCTACAGCCTAATCAGGTCTTCTTATGTTACATGAAAATACAAAATTAAAACTGAATTAAATTACCGCTAAAAATTCAATATAATTGTTGTCAGCCCCATACAGTTCAATAAAAAAAAGTGCAGTTTTTGACTGGGACATTTCAGGTACAAAAGGGAAGCAATGGAAGCCATAAAAGCATAAACATTAAAATTCAATCCCAGTTCTTAGGAACTGCATTTCAGTCACCCTAATGACAATACTACAACTAAGTTAGTATTACTAAAACAATTCTAAATAAATAATGCATCTACAAAATAAGAACAAATAAGCATTGCTTTAGGCACAGGTTGCTCTGCATGCCCTCATAAAAATGCTTCATGACTTGTTTGTTTATCATATTGCAGAGTTAGTGTTTGATGATTACAGCTTAGGATAAATGATAAGGATTGCTAAGGTCAAGTCCTATTTTTTCTTGAAAAAAATATTTAGAACATGACATTTGACTCAGTTACTCTGTGCTTCACTTTGGATTTTGTAAATCTGTTTAATACCCTTGTTACAGTTTGAAATGCAAATGTTCTTTTAAAATTCTCAAGGGACTAAAAAATTGACTTCTACAATTAAAGACCTACTACCTACAATAAAGTGAGAATCCTTATTAGTGATCATGAAATTATTTTGCAGCACCATATGCCACATCACATTTTTTAATCATTAGGAGATCAGAGATAATTGATTCAATGTATTTTAATTTTGATTTGTTTTTCCTGGAGTTGAGTTTCAGTTTCTGTACCTTACCTAGCAGTCATGTCTTCAGATGGTGTTCAGGAAGGTCAGCAGTTTGACTCAGTTGTTCTTGAATCTGACGTTCATTTAATTATTATTTCAGAGTTTGTCTAAATAAGGAAATACTCAACACACTCAACTTCTGGTGTGATGATCTGTCATATTGTATTCTCTTGAATATTAGATAAAAGTTGGCATTTCCTTCTATTTTCAGTGATAGATTAGTTTTGGTTTATTTCAGAAAGAAAAAAAATATTTTCTGTACTAAATTAATGTTATTCAGTGTAAATAGCTGAATGCAATATTTTCAAGTTCAAAATCATTTAATTATTACATTCATGTAACATTTATGGCTTCTCTGGTTTAGAATCCAGACAGAGTTTTCTAAGGGTATGACAGATAAGTGGGAATGGCTAATGGGCTTGTTGCTCCCATTTGACCAGGGTGACTTTACTGACTGGCTGCCTACCCTGATCATCATCCAGCTGCTGAAGCACCATAATGTACAGTGCAGTCAGGTAGGTGTAGTCCCTGCTGTGCTCTGCATTCCAAAGCTGCCTTATAAAGCAATCAGAGACAAGTGTCTCAGCAACACCACTTCCCTAAACATTTTTCTTGCAAATCTTTATACAGTTTCTGCATAAAGTTTGATGACGCATCTTTACCTGTTACAGATAGATCACTGCCGTTCTGCTACCCTAGATGAAGTACACTGGTTTGGACCACACAAGGCCCCACAATATGACATATATTTGTTGCAAAGTGCAGCAACATTTGAGTCTTGAGTTACAGCCATCAGTGGAAGCAGTATAGCCACAACAGTATTGCCTTCTGCCCCCAAAAACTCATGCTGAGATGTACAACTAATTATTCTAGCAAAGCACATCGCTAATGTGGCCACAGGGACACAAACAAGTATCTCTGCAAGGCACTGCAATGGGCCATATCTGAATATCAACTTGTTGAGAACTAGCTCAGGAATCTCCACACGGCACTATAGTTGAGAGGTTATAAATATGCCATTATCTTTTTCACTTAAGGTTGCTGGTAGGTGGTAGAAAAAATTACTTCTGCAGAGCTGCAGTAGAGATGAATTTGTAAGAATATTATTTCATGCCATGAAATTAAAGTGCTTAAAAATGTAGGAACGACATTAGTTCTTCTCTCAGATATATTATTGATAATCTGGTTTCATCGCATTTAAATTCACAGGAAAGAAAACAAAAATATACATCAGGAAAATAACGCTCTTTCAACAGAATTTATCAAAAGAAAACAAAGTGATCAGACCACTAGAAAAGTTCCAGTAATGCTCCATATTTTCTTTGATACAAACCAGAATGGAGGAAAAGCCAGTCATAATAGATTTTTTGCAGACTGTTTTCTACACTAACCTGACATGGACCAGCATACATGTTATGAAGAAAAAATATGCTATGATATGGCATTTTTAAAAGCATTAAAAATATTGTGGATTTTTTTAGGATGTTTCTACCAAAAAGTGAAAAAAATTAGTAATTTCAGACAATAAAATCTAATCCTTAAGAAGAATATTTAGAACAAGATACCTCAAAATATATGACCTTTTAAAATTTTTTCATGCTCTGAAACTAACAGTGAATATTCATCCTTTCTATCATACTTGTCATATATTCTAGGTTAATGAAAGAAGATATGATAATAGTCTCTAAATGAATAAAAATGTATTTAAGAAAAATCAGAGACTAGTTATCCTTGTCCATCAATGAGAACATAATAAGTCATAATAAGCTCAGAATGAAGTAGAAAATAAGAATTAAGTAGGGCCCTTTGAGAAGTGAGAACACATTTCTCTGCTCTTTGTCCCAAAACAGATGAACACTTCAACAGTGGGATATTCAAACAGTGAACAACACTGGTCTGCTATGCTATGGATAAAGCAGACAGGGTATTTGAACTCAAATTTCAATATTAAGACTCAAATAATTTTATTCATTTGGTCAAATGTCATTATAACCCCATAATACTTCTTCACCAGAAATGAACCATTACGAACCAGCATGTTAACTTCTCCATTCAGACACCTCCATACATTTCTCAGGAAACAGAAAACTGTGTGACATTCCTAGGGGAGCTGCAGTTGTTACTGCTCCTCTGTAACAGTACCTAAGAAAATTTAAAATCTTCTCTGTCTTGACATCTGTAAAAAATTTCATTGGCTAATAAATTTAGATTTAAGGCAAAAGTAATATGAATTCTGAATTATTGTTTAATTTTAGATATGTCACTGCATTATGAACCTAACAATTGCAAATCAAGGCCCACTCCACCCAGTATTTGTTCTTGTGTAATAAGATAGAATTTAAAAATTCTCTCTTACCATCAAATACCTCCAGCTCATCAAATTGCTTTTCACTTTGAAACATTTCTACAAAAATGGAGATGTTATATCCTGGCTCAACCTTAATAGTCCAAGAACATGTCTGAGAGTTGGGGTAGGTGCCTGGATAACCTGGACTGAGGATCACTCCTGAGGATTCTGTACGAATTTCATTTGCTGGACATTGTGCTAAAAAGGACACAAAAAGAACACTAAGAATAGCAATGGAACAAAATGCTTCTTCTCCATGAAATGCATGCTCCAGGATCAGTTTCCAAATGAAAACATGTTAAAACCATATTCTAGATGGAAGGCGGAAAAAGTTCCCTATAATATGCAGGACCACTTTTATAAACCTTGCATTTAGGAAACATTATATTAATTTATTAATTATAGTAAAGCATCTATCCAGAGAGAAACATGTTAGAGGCCAAAGCAGTTTTAGTGAAGGAATTCACATAAGTTGGTGCGATCATTCACATAGGTGAGGTAAAAGTACCAGTAAAACTTTTTATTTGCAAATTGTACTTTATTTGACATCTTTAAAAAATGACCCAGCTTTAGAAATGAAGCCTGTTACATGAACATGACAACATATTGAAACATCTAGACATACCAGACCATTTGAAATTACACAAGTTTTATGTAAAATGTTCATTTTGAACACAGAATGCTCCAAGTCATCCATGTAAGACCTTCTTAGCAACTACTTCCCCTGCTGTTTAAAGTCTGAACTCTAAATTTCACCTGGTATTCACAGGCATTTATGATCTCTGCATACTGAAAGGAGCATAGTATATTAAAATACTGTAAATTTTATATCCTAAACACTGATTGATTAAGTTTTGTTTGTCACTATTTTTCTTTAACATTTTGCCTCTCATGTAGGACTCATTATTTAAAATCTGTTTCCTGTTGAAGTCTGATACATTTTGTCCACAGTTTCATAATATATGTTCATATTAAGAATATTTTTTGTGCAAGATTCACAAATATATCTTGATATAAATGCATTCCTGGAAATCATCTGTCACAGTACCCAAGCACTTAAATAAAGTTAAGGTTGTAAGAAAGGTGAAAAACAAAACAACTGATGGAAAAGTGATGAGCAGAAAAAGTATACTATGGGGGAAATCCACACAAAAATATCAGAAACAAACCATAGAAACTGGACCATTTCCCTCAGAAGGCCTTTTGCAAACTTGGAGGTGAAATTTAGGTTCAGTTGCAGCTAAAAAATTTCTTCAGTCAGAGAGAAAAATGTCAGCCAGTGAAAAGGAGGGATGTAATATGCAAGTGAGAATAGGCCATCAAGCAGGGGAACAAGATCTGGGTTGGGTAAAAGACTGTATGCAAATAATTTTTTTTCAGCATCTATCTCTTTCTACTATCATTTGTCAGCACTGGCTGCAGCAGACAGTATCTCTAAAACGCAAAACCATCTTTCACAGAAGATTCTAAGAGAGGGAAGCCCATGGGGAAATAGTATATAAAGCAGTAAGAATTCTTTAGGCAATAATCCAGGGATTGACTCTTGAGGTAGAAACACCTGTAATAAAATTAAACCCAGAAATCTCACACGAACTTCTGTCTAAGAATATAGCACTGCATGTGTTTAATGACAGCAGCTTCTTCTCTCACTCTCTTAAAATGAAACACACTGCTGCTTTGACTTCTTCTATTCTTCAAAATAAGACAAGAATAACTTGGGAAAATGCTGTCAAAAGGTGCTCTGACTCATATAATCGCACAAAACAGAAGTAAACTAGCAAATTCTCAAAGAAAAAAATGGGCAGAAAAATATAATCAGATAAATAACAATAATTTTCCCCACCGTGTTTTCTATCTGGCATGAATAAAAACGCACATCAGTGATGAAGAGTAGCTGACATGACACAGTTCCAAAACCTGTTTTATCCTGTAGTATCATTCCTTATGCTACAGGACTATTTTAAGAAGGAAAAAAGTGTTTTTTACTGATCCAGTATCTGCTTACTTGAAATGTTTATTAAACCTGATAATGTCTACTACAGAAACTTGAGAATTAAAAGCCTGCCCGGAGAAATAAGTGATGCTGTCAGACTTTTCACAGCAAGACACAGTGATTCTTTTCAACACTGTCACCTCTCTGGACAAACTACGGTTTAGAAATGGCTACAATCAACTAAACATGACAAACAAGAAATTGCAATGTTTGGGTCATTTGGAATGGGACATGGGAGTGTAGGAAGTACATCTGGAGTGGTTTTGTAAACATTCCATATCTAAACACTAGCAGCATAAGTGTTAAGGATACAAATGTCTTTTGTTGCCTGTTTTTCCTGAGCATCTTAGAGAGTTATGGAGATAACCATTGGTCAAATTACTCAATAA
>WBNO01028946.1:63162-76156 GCA_013400575.1 Peucedramus taeniatus | reverse complement strand
CGGGGGGAGCCCGGCGGGGTGCCCTGCTCGGGAGAACGGGGAGGCGGCGGCGGCGGGGCTGTGCGGGCACGGCCGGGCTGCTTTCCCAGCTCCCGCTTCCCCGGTTCCCGGCCTGTCCGGGCACGGCCGGGCTGCTTTTCCCGGGCTGGCTTTTCCAGCTCCCTGTTCCCCGGTTCTCGGTTCCCGGGCTGGTTTTTCCGGGCTGGTTTTCCCAGCTCCCGGTTCCCGGGCTGCTTTTCCCGGGCTGGTTTTTCCGGTGCCTCTCCCCGGTTCAGTCAGGTGATGTTTGCTCGCAGTCAGGCTGAAGATGTGGGGTGGGGCGTGCCGGGATCGGGATCGGGACGGCCCCGAGCTCTCCTCGCCCTGCAGAGGCTGCACTCCCCCCCCGCCGCCTCTTTTATCCTTTTTATCTCTCTTCTTTTTTGACTGCTCAAAGTTTTCGCCTCAGCCCTTCCCTGGAGGGTTTTCCAGAGCTGTTTGACATTCCCAACCCCAGCTGCCGGTGCTGCAGGGAGCTGCCAGAGACACTCAGTCCCTCGGGGACAGAGGACAGAGGAGAGGGAGATGAGGGAGATCAGCAAAGCTGAGGGTGCTGGAGCCTGGGGCAGAGGGCTGGAGCAGGAGCTGGGGACTCACTGCTGTGGGACTGTGATGGGAGGAGGCTGGGATACAGGGCTGAGCAGGGAAAGGGTTGGGATACAGGGCTGAGCAGGGAAGGGTTTGGGATATAAGGGTGAGCAGGGAAAGGTTTGGGATATAGGGGTGAGCAGGGAAAGGTTTGGGATACAGGGCTGAGCAGGGAAAGGATTGGGATACAGGGCTGAGCAGGGAAAGGATTGGGATACAGGGCTGAGCAGGGAAAGGATTGGGATACAGGGCTGAGCAGGGAAGGGTTTGGGATATAGGGCTGAGCAGGGAAAGGATTGGGATATAGGGCTGAGCAGGGAAAGGGTTTGGGATACAGGGCTGAGCAGGGAAAGGATTGGGATACAGGGCTGAGCAGGGAAAGGATTGGGACATAGGTCTCATGAGGAAAAGGGTTTGGGATACAGATCTGGTGATGGAAGGAAGTTGGGATGTAGGTCTGCTGCTCCCTGGGGCTGTAAACATCCACCAGGGATTAGGTCTGTGGAGCAGTGGGATCTTTCAGAGGAGGGAATGCTGTTCCTAGAGCAGGAGCTCAGTTTTCTGTCTGGGGAGCTCACATGTGGGTTGCTGCAGGAAGCTGTGATGGGAAGGTGGGCAGGGTGACCTGGTTTTTGTTTGCTGGAGTGGAAGGTGGGGTTTTGTCCCTGGCAGTCCCTGCAGGATCTGCTCTCCGTGCCTGGCTGCACAGAGGGGTTTGTGGGGCCCTTGGGGGTGGGCTGTTCTCTGCAGCCTCCTGCCACCGGGGCTGCTCCCGCGGGGCTTTCCCTGTGCTCTGGGTGTTTTCCAGCCTGGCACTGTGGTGTGAGCAGGGCCAGGCCCCTCCTGACGGGTCCCTGTCCCTGCAGGTGGCTGTTCCCCATCATCGGCCACATGGGCATCTGCACCTCGGCCGGCGTCATCCGCGACTTCGCGGGGCCCTACTTCGTGTCCGTGAGTACCCCTGCCCTCCCTGCTCAAATAACCCCCCTCCAGGGGCTGGGAGTGAGTACCCCTGCCCTCCCTGCTCAGATAACCCCTCCAGGGGCTGGGAGTGAGTACCCCTGCCCTCCCTGCTCAAATAACCCCTCCAGGGGCTGGGAGTGAGTACCCCTGCCCTCCCTGCTCAAATACCCCTTCCAGGGGCTCTTCAGGGGCTGGGAGTGAGAACCCCTGCCCTCCCTGCCCTCCCTGCTCAGATAACCCCTCCAGGGGCTCTTCAGGGGCTGGGAGTGAGTACCCCTGCCCTCCCTGCTCAGATAACCCCTCCAGGGGCTGGGAGTGAGTACCCCTGCCCTCCTCAAATAACAGCTCCAGGGGCTGGGAGTGAGTACCCCTGCCCTCCCTGCCTTCTCCTGGTCAAGTAAAAGCTCCAGGGGCTCTTCAGGGGCTGGGAGTCAGTACCCCTGCCCTCCCTGCTCAAATAACCCCTCCAGGGGCTGGGAGTGAGTACCCCTCACTGCTCAAATAACACCAATAACCCCTTCAGGGGCTGGGATCCCTACTTCGTGTCCATGAGTACCCCCTGCATCCAGCAGAGCTCCAGCCTTGCTCCATCAGGGCCCCAGCAGAGCTCCAGCCTTGCTCCATCAGGGCCCCAGAAAAGCTCCAGCCTTGCTCCATCAGGGCCCCAGCAAAGCTCCAGCCTCTCTCCATCAGAGCCCCAGCAGAGCCCCTGCCCTCTCCTGCTCAAAGGACACCTTCAGGGCCTTTTTGGGTTCTGTTGCTCCCCTGGAGCTCATTTGGGGGGCCTGATAAATAATGGCTGGTTTGGTGAAGAGAAGGGGAAACAGTCTTGTGTTCCAGGCTCTAAGTTAGGAGTTTAGGACTTCAATTCTCCTAATTCTGAGTAGCAGCAGGGCCTTCAGCTGCCTCAGTGGGGTTGTTTCTGTCGTGCTGCTCAGCAGCAGTGTGTGCCAGGCTTCTGCTGCTGAGGGTCCAGAGGATTCTGAAAGTAAAGAGAGCTTTAATTTGGGATAATTAATGCTCCTCATAGACTGAGACATTTGCAACCAAGAGTTAACAAAATATTAACACTTTAAAAATAAAAAAAAGGAGGGGAACAAGGCAGTTGTAGGTGAGTGGTGTCACTGTGTGTGGAGTGTAAATGTGCAGGAGTATGGGAACAGAGGGAATCCAGAGGCAGGCACACCCAGGATTGGTGTCTGGGCAATTGGATCACTCAGCCAGCCCACCGTGACACCTCCAGCACCATCCATGGCCTGGGTATTGGCCTCACCCTCCTGAGACAGCTTTCCTTTCTTTTTATAGGAAGACAACATGGCATTTGGGAAGCCTGTGAAGTAAGTGCTGCCTGTTTGTACCAAACTGACCACCAGCCCTGCAGTTCTGGGGACACACGTGCTGTGACATTGCCTTTCCTGGTGCTCAGCTGCCCTCATTCACCTTGGTGGCTGCTGTGTCCCTGCTTTTCAGGAAACCACATTAAATTAAATCTTTTAGCAGCATGACAGCAACGTGGTGGTGTTAATAACCAGAGCTGTGTGGAGCCTTTGTTAGAGAAAAGGCAAAGAAAAGGCTCTGAGCCACTCTACGGTGCTGTTAACAAGTGCTCTGAGTAAACAGTGCCTGGTGGGTGATGAGCTGAGGTCACTCCTGTCCTGTCAGTGCTGGGGGCAGGAGAAGGGCCTGGCTTTGTGTCTCCCAGGCCAGGTTTGTGTCTCCCAGGCCGGGTTTGTGTCTCCCAGGCCAGGTTTGTGTCTCCCAGGCCAGGTTTGTGTCTCCCAGGCCAGGTTTGTGTCTCCCAGGCCGGGTTTGTGTCTCCCAGGCCGGGTTTGTGTCTCCCAGGCCAGGTTTGTGTTTGGAATGGCTGGGGGTTCCCTTGGGATGTGGGAGCAGTTCAGGGCTGTCCCCAAGCTCTGTGATTTCTGTCTCTGGGGTGCTGGGGGTGCTGAGCAGCCTTTCTGCTGCCTCTGCTTGTCTCTCAGAGCTGGGCTCAGTGTGTTTCAGAGGCACTGGGTTCATCCAGGTCCTTTAAGCCTGTGCAGGGTGAGGAGTTGGGCTCGATGGTCCTCGTGGCTCCTGTGAGACTGTGATTCCACCATCTTCCTACTGGGAGGTGCAGCAGTAGAAGAATGCAAAGGAAACTGTTCTCATCCTTCTAGGTACTGGAAACTGGATCCCAGCAAAGTCTGTGCCACTGGTCCCAACGCCTGGGACACGGCCGTGCACGACGCGTCCGAGGAGTACAAGCACCGCATGGTACAGCTCTGGCCTGGCCTGCTGGGAGGGAGGGAGGGATGGGGGATCCCCAGGGGCTGCAGGGGGTTCCCACAGGGATTCTGGATACCCCATCCCTGGAGGTGTTCGAGGCCAGGTTGGGGAAAGGAGCTTTAAAGTCCGTCCAACCCAAACCATTCCACGATTCCCTGTCTCTGCAGCTTGGAAGGGATCCCTCCCCACTGTGTGTGGGGGTGAGAGCTGTGGCTCTGCAGCAGCTCTGGGAAACCTCAGGGACAGCATCTCTAACCCCTTCTTCTGTTCCAGCACAACCTTTGCTGTGACAACTGCCATTCCCACGTGGCCCTGGCCTTAAACCTGATGAGATATGATAACAGCAGCTCGTGGAACATGGTGAAACTGTGCTTCTTCACACTCCTCTATGGGAAATACGTCAGGTGAGCTCAGGCACAGCCTGCATTCTGCAGCACCAGGGGCTCTCTCCTTCTCCTGAGCCCTCTGGAGCATCACCTGGCCCATGGAGAAGGGAGGAACATCCCCCCAAGCCGTGGGTGTGGTGCTGGTGGGTGGTGCTGTCACTGCCCAGCAAGAGAGGCAGGAGTGCTTGCTGGGTTGCATTGGATGCTGCTCCCAAAATACTGTTTCTGGCTGCTCATTTGGAGAGCCTGGAATTTGGGAAATGCTGGCTAAAGCAAATCTCCCTCTGTATTGTCCTCTGGCTGGGTTAGGTCAGAACATAAGGTCACAGGATGGCTCCTCTCCAAGGATTACTGGTTTCCCTCCCCTCTCTTGAATCTTGTTTACATAAAAACTGGTCTGATCTCCAGCTGCTGTGGAGCTTCCCATTGGAGTGGGGAGGGAAACTCTGAGCTCTCCTTAAGGAAAGGGTTTTGAATCTCCATTTCAGCTCCTTGTGCCTGAAGAGGAGATTCTGTGAGGACTGCCCTGCATGAAGCTCCACTTCTGTGGAGTCTTCCCTGTTCTGGAAGAGCTTCTTTAGCTGCTTTTGGGCAAGGATAGCTCCAGCTGTCTTGGTTAAATCCACCATCAGTCAGAATAACAAGCCCTGTGGTAATGGGGTTTCATTTTTGTGGCCTCCTCTCACCATTCCTGTCCGTGCAGGTGTGAAATGGGCTTGTCTTTGACTTAATTTCAGTTGGAAGGAGGCTCCAGCCCTGTTGTTTGTGGTATATTTATTGTGGTCCTGACTGAGTCTCAGTTTCTAACACCAAATTTCCAGGATGGGTGTGTGGCAGTGCCAGCAGCAGGCAACAGTCAGGCATCTGCCTCCCTCTGATTTCTCCAGTTACTCTCCCATCCTTTTGTCTCTGCTGGTTTCTCGCATCCAAACCTTCCCCCTTTCCCTCCTGCAGCATAGGGGGGTTTGTGAAGACCTGGCTGCCCTTTGTGCTGTTCCTGGGGGTGATTGTGACCGTGGTTCTCACCCTCCACCTGCGGTGATGGCAGCCCTGAGCCCCACAGCCTGAGCACACAAGGGAGGAGCTGTGACTGGCGCGGCGGGACGGGGGCCAGGGGCTCCGGGAGCCTTTCCAGGGAAGGTGCAACCCCACTCCATTGTGACAGCTCATCTTCGCCTCCTGGGGCTGCCTGCTTTTCCTCCTGTGTCTGTTCTGTCGATGGTGTCTCCCAGGGGTCTGGAAGCTGCTGCCCTCTCCCTTTCTGCAGCTGGGGAGGTGGGAGCGGGATCAGGAAAGGAGAGGGGTGGGCACCTTTGCTTTCAGTGCCAAGAAAAGCCTCAAGGCGAGCCCTGCCTCCTGCAGTGGCACGAGCAGACACCTCGGGAGGGTCTCTCTGATCACCTGCTTCCCTCCTGTCCCCCAGATGCTTCCTCAAGTCCCCTGGGTCTCCGGTGAGGAGTTGCTGTTTTCCCTGTGGCCTGTTTCCCAGTAGCACACGTTCCAGGGGGAGTGTGGGGTTCTTCCTGGGAGGAGGGGGTGCCCCAGCCCTCGGTGGTGGCCCCCAGCAGTGGCAGGGGCTGTTGAGGGGGGACACTCCTGAGGGACGCTCCTGGCAGGGCCAGCTCCCCCAGTCCTGCTGGTGAGCCTGGAAAGGCAGGAGAGCTGAAGGGCTGCCTTGGGAAGGGCTCGTGGCAGGGTGCAGCCTTCAGGAGCTTTGGGAGGCAGCCCTTTGTCCCTTTCAGCTTGTGCCAGAGAAAATATCACTCCCCTGCTTCTCCTTGGGCTCTCAGTTGCTAAATCTGGCTCTGCAGACCTCACAAGCCACTCGTTTCCCTTTGATCCCCCTGCTCCCAGCAGGCAGCAGCTGGGGCACAGAGCCTGGGGCTGGGGCTGGGAAACCTCTGTGGGAGCAGCACCTGAGCCTGGAGCTGCAGAGGGGAGGTGAAGGGGCTGGGAGCTGCCTGCCTGGCTGGCCTTTGCAGCAACAAACTGGGGCAGTGGCTCTCTCCTGGCTGGTCCTGGGTGGGGATTGAGGAATGGTGTAGGGAGCTTTGGAGAGCAGCCCTGGGCACGGGTGCTGTGCAGGGATTGGTGTGAGGAGCACAGCTCGGGCAGGAGGGGCCATGGGGGAGGAAGGGAGTTTGGGTGTGACCTGGAACCCCTTCTACAGCTGGGTCTGCTGTGCAGGTGCTGATTGTGGAGGGCTCTGAGCCAGGGGAATGTTAACCCCCAGCCTGGCTGAAGGCTCATGTGCAGCTGAGCAGGTCCCTGCTGACTGCAGAGGGGGGAGAGGAGCTTTCCCACTCACACCTGGAAAACCAGCTCAGTACTCCAGTACCTGATGGGTTCCAAGGAATCCATTTCAAGGAGTGCTTGAGGCCAGCAGGAAAGCTTCCCTGGGGTCCCTGCCATGTCTGCAGCTTCCTCTGACTGCAGAGCCCACTCCCTGTCAGCCTGCTGGTTCTCAGACCCCTCCCCATGTGCCTCTGCCACTTCCCCGGCTCCTCCAGCCAAGTGGGAGGGTTGGGACCCTCCTCTTGAGCTCGGTTCTGTGTTTCCCCCTTTTCCTCAGTCAGTTTAAATCACCCTGTATGCCTCCTGCTCATTGTTGTCCCTCTGTCACCCCGTTGTGGCCTTTCCCATCAGCCTGGAGCTGAGCCCCTGCGGTGGCTGCTCTGTGCAGTCCTTCCCTCGCTGCCTGGAGAGCCTGGCACCGAGGGTGCCGGGCCTGGGGCTGCTGGCACGCCGAAATGCTGATCAAAGAGAGCCTGGATGGAAGCACGGAGTGTTCCCAGCTCTGTTCCCCGCCCAGGAGGCGCTGCCCGGCGGGAGGGAGAGGGGAGTGCTTTCCCTCCTGTTGGTTCCCTGTGATTCCTTGGAGTGCCGGCCCCGGGGCCGGATCCGCCCTCAGCAATAACCTCGAGCCCCTCCCGTCCGTGTTTTAGCCACGAGCTCTACGAGAATTGCCAAAGCTGAGACCTGGGGGTGTCAGGGGGCCCCTGGAGTTCCAAAACCCCACTGTGAAATTCCCTCTCGTTTGCTCCCGATGCTTTTTACCAGAGCGGAGTTTGGAATGGCGAGGGCGAGCCCCCATCCCTCATCCTTTGTTCCCTTCATCTCTGCGGGGCGCTGGATTTCTTTGTAAATATTTAAACTCTGCTTCTGTGGTTTCATAATCCCGATGGCAGGGAAATAAACTGATTTCTGTGGATATCTCCCAGTGCTGTATCTCTTCCCTGCCCCCTCAGCCAGGAGCAGGGTTGGGATCGGGATCTCCCTGCCCCACTGAGCCCTGGCCCCTGTCCTGCCCAAAGGAGCCAGATCCTGGAGCTCCCACACCTTTGGCTTTACAAACTCACCCTTTCCCCTGCTCCAGGGCAAACTCACAACCCTGCTGCTGGGAAGGAGGTTTGGGGGCAGGAGAATTCCCCATCCCTGCAGTGAATGAAGAGTTTGTGGGATTTAATGCCAGGTCTGGATGCCTGGGCAGGGGCAGCCAAGTGTTCTGGGGTGGGAGATGCTTTTCCCAAGGTTGATTCCCTTCAGCTGTGAGCAGCTTTGTCTGTGCTGGGTCCTTTTCTCCAGGAGGCTCTGCTTTCCTGGAGCCCCCATGCTCCCAGGGGAGGGGAGCCTGTCCTGGCCCTGGGGCTGCCAGAAGCAAAGAGCCAGACTCATTTTCCCCTCTCCCAGCAGGGCCTGCTGCCTGACCTGGGAGCAGGGAGAGCTGTGCCTGCAGATGGATTCACTGATGCTCTGTTCCATCTGATAGCCAGAGGCTGGAGCTGTGGGGAGGGAGTGCATCAGCCTTAAAATTCGGTTGTGTCGGAGGCCGGGGGATTTCACGGTGCAGCCATTTTATGGAAAACCACCTGGATCCTCCTGCTCAGCCCCTCCAGGCAGGCGAGCTGAGCTGCCGCGGGACGCGGGCGGCTCCGGGGGTTTGTCCCGCTCCCATCTGTCGCTGGAGGGGAGGTGGGGATGTGGAGTCCCCGGGAGCGCTGGGGTCCCTCCCCGCCTCCCGAGCCTGGCAGGATTTTCCCAACAATCTCCTGCTGCCGGGAGCTCCGGGCTCCGGGCGGGGCGTGTGGGATGAGCCGCGAGGTTCGGGTCTGGAATGCGGGCCGGGAATGTCACTGCTGGGGGAATGTCACCACTGGGGAGCCGGGAATGCCACTGCCGGGGAGCCGGGAATGTCACTGCCGGGGGAATGTCACTGCCACCGGGGAGCCGGGAATGTCACTGCCAGGGAGCTGGGAATGTCACTGCCGGGGGAATGTCACTGCCACCGGGGAGCCGGGAATGTCACTGCCAGGGGAATGTCACTGCCACCAGGGAGGCGGGAATGTCACTGCCAGGGAGCTGGGAATGTCACTGCCGGGGGAATGTCACCACCGGGGAGCCGGGAATGTCACTGCTGGGGGAATGTCACCGCCGGGGAACCGGGAATGTCATTGCCACCGGGGAGCCGGGAATGTCACCACTGGGGAGCCGGGAATGCCACTGCCGGGGAGCCGGGAATGTCACTGCCAGGGGAATGTCACTGCCAGGGAGCTGGGAATGTCACTGCCCCCAAGGAGCCGGGAATGTCACTGCCGGGGGAATGTCACCACCAGGGAGCCGGGAATGCCACTGCCAGGGGAGCTGGGAATGTCACTGCCACCAGGGAGCTGGGAATGTCACCACTGGGGAGTCGGGAATGTCACCACTGGGGAGTCGGGAATGTCACTGCCAGGGGAGCTGGGAATGTCACTACCGGGGAGCCGCCCTTGAAGTGGGGTCACTTTTCTGCAGCTGGCCGGAGGGGAGGGTCCCAGGGGTCAGCCCCTTCGGGGGTGCATCGAAGGCTCCCCCAGCAGCTGGGGCGCTCTGGAGCCTTGGAAGCTGCCGGGGGCTGCGGTGCCCCCCAGGCTCTGCATCCCTCCGTGTTTCCCAGGGGAGGGGAAGGGGCTGGGAGACCCAGCCAGGCCTTGAATGCCGTTCCCAGCCACAGCCACGGCTGGAAACGCCTCGAGGTCCCTGCTCTGGTGTGGGGATTTGAAAGAGAAAATGAAAAGTAGGTGCAAGCAAAGGGCCCCCAGCCCCAGGGAGTTGGGGTCTGTCCCTGTGGGACCCGGGTCTGTCCCAGGGTTATGGCACCACTCCTGTGTGTCCAGGGAGCACCGAGTGCCACATCAAAGGGCCTGGGAGGGCAGAGGGCAGGGAGGCTGAGATCCCAGGACAGGAACAGGCCAGGTGGCCCCGTGCCTTTGGGGGGACACATAGCAGTGTCAAAGCCGGGGTGCTGTGCTGCAAGGGCTCCCCCACCGCCCAAAAATCCACTGCTGGCTCTCCGCCCATGCTCCAGCTCCTGCCTCAGTTTCCCCCAGAGAACCAGAGTTGCCTGTTCCTCCCGGAGCTGAGGAGCAGGTCCTGGAGGGGAGGAGGGCTGGGGGCAGGCCGGGACTCGCTCCTGCCCCCGGCTCGGGGCCGCCCACACGGCCAGAGAGAGACAGAACCTGCCCCGTGCCTGCTCCGGGCTCTCAGGGGCTGCCTGCGAGCAGAACCCTCCCCGAGGGCTGCCGCACCTGCCTCAGGTGTGCTGCTGCCTCCTGTGGCTCCTGGCTGTCACCGGCTCCCTGCAGCCTCTGTCCCCAGCCCCCAGGCTGTGGCTGAGACCCAGCAAGCTCCAGCACCTCGGGGCCACCGGGGATGGGGGGACACACCGCGGGATGTGCCCCCTTCTCACGCCCTTCCCCGTCCCATGAGGGTTCCCCACTCTGGATGCTGCAGGAGCAAAGGGTCCAGGATGCCCAGAAAGGGCTTGGTGCCCCCCCGGGGTGGCCCAGAGCTGAGCCCGGCCCACGAGGAGCCCTGTGGGGACTCAGGTGTCCTCACACCGATGTTCCCCTGCATTCCCAGGACACCCCTGGGGTCCCGGGGATCCCCTTCCTCTGACCCCCACCCCCCCGAGCTGAGCCCTGCAAGGGGAGGAGGAGGCGAGCGGCCCCGGGACAGACACACGAAGCCACTGCTGAAGTCTCATTTCCTGAGAAACCAGGCTAAAAATAATCCCCTTTTCTTGCGGTCCTGTGCTCGTTAAGCGCTGCCATCTCACATTAAAGCTGTGGGGAGCCGAGCCTGTCCCCCGCCCCCAGCCGGCTGCCCTCCCTCTGGCAGAGGGAAACTGAGGCACAGCTGGTGCTGCTGCCGGGGTTTGTCCCTGCCTGGCACTGCTGGCCCCATCCTGCGTGGGGCTGAGCACCCCGAGGGTCCTGGGGCTCCGCAGCCCCGGCCATTGGGAGCAGCGTGGGGCTGGGGGGAACCCCGCTTTGAGGAGGGGGCTGGGGCCGTCCCGTGGGCTGGGAGTGCATTATGGGATGGAGCCGAGGACACCCTGGGGGCTGGGGTCCTGCAAAGCCCCAGGGACGTGCTGCTGCTCACACTGGGCTTTTGGGGTGGGGGCGTCAGGGTGCTGAGGGGGGCAGCTGTACCCCTCCCCCATGCCCAGCACAGACCGGTCCCCCCAGTGCCCCCAGGGCAGCCCGGGCGCTGTCCCAGGAACCCCAGGGCTCATCCTGCCCCAGCCCCCCGTGTGACACCAGGGAGGGACACCTCCCACCCCATCCGTCCCCCTCCGGCCTTGGGGTGCCCCCGTCCCGGGGCGCATCCCCACTGCGCCACCCCTTCCGAGGCGCTGACGCCTCCCAGTTGAGCCCAGTTCAGCCCAGTTCAGTCCCGTCCGGCGGCTGCTGCTGGCTCCAGTCCCTGCTTTGGTGCCGCCGGGCGCGGAGGCGCTCGCAGGGCTGAGTCACCCCGGGCACAGCACCCAGCCGGGGCCGGGGGCACCGCGCTCCCTCCAGGGCCCCGTGGGTGCTGGGGGGGCCGCGGGGACCCCACCAGCGGGGCAGGTAAGCGGGGTGTGGGGTGAACCCCCGGGGGGGGGGGGCTGGGGGACTGCCCCGGCTGCTCTGCCCCGCCTGGGGNGTGCTGCACGGACCCTCCTGCTCTGCCCTGCACGGACCCTCCTGCACGGACCCTCCTGCTCTGCTCTGCTCCTGCTCGTTCCCTCCTGCCCTGTCCCTGCTCTGCCCCTGCTCTGCCCCGCCTGGGGTGCTGCACGGACCCTCCTGCTCTGCTCCTGCTCGTTCCCTCCTGCTCGGGTCCTGCTCGTTCCCTCCTGCTCTGCCCTGCACGGACCCTCCTGCTCTGCTCTGCCCCGGCTCGTTCCCTGCCCCGGGTTCCCTCCTGCCCTGTTCCTGCCCTGTCCCTGCTCTGCCCCTGCTCTGCTCCTGCTCGTTCCCTCCTGCTCTGCTCCTGCCTTGTTCCTGCTCGGATCCTGCTCGGATCCTCCTGTTCTGCTCTGTCCCCGCTCGTTCCCTCCTGCCCCGCTCCCCGGGAGGAGCTGGCCCGTGGGCTTGGCTTTCCAGGGCTGATTTTTCCTGTCCCCACGCTGTGCCAGGCCCGGCTCTGCCCGGGGTCCGGAGCCCCCCGGGGGTCCCTGGTGCTGGGAGGAGGCGAGCGTGCCGCGGCTCTCGGTAGCCCCGGGCTGTGCTGGGGCCGCTGGGATCTGCCGGGGGGCTCTGGGGGTCACCCGGGAGGGGCTGGCCGAGGGTGCATTTTGGGGAGGGGGCGTGGGGGGTGTTTCACGCCGTCCGGACCCCCCCTCCATCCTGTCGGGCTGCCTGCGGTGTAAAAGGGACACGCGCAACCCCCAGGAGCGGCTCGCTGGGGAGGTTGAACTGGTTTGACTGGTGCCCCGCACCCCTCTGCACCCCGGGGTGCTTCTTCAGCGCTCGGTTTTGGGGACCCCGCCGGGAAATGGGCACCGCAGCAGCGCCTGGCTCACGCTTAGGTGACACTTTTAGGTGGTGGCTCTGTTCCGGGGCGGGGGGACCCCCCCGAGTGCCGGCAGTAAACAGGATACGAGCGGCTGCGGCGGGGACACAGCGGCAGCATCACCCCAGCCCCGGGGAGAGCCGGTTCGTGCCCCCCGAGACCCCCCCCAGCCCCGGGGGGAGCCGGTTCGTGCCCCCCGAGACCCCCCCAGAGCGATGTCGGGGGCTGGGGGGTGTCCCAGGTTGCCCCGAGGGGGGCTGGGGGTGCTGGGGCTCCCCTGTGGGCGTTGGGGGGTCCCTGGTGCTGGTTTGCTGCGGGCTGGGGAGGGGTTGGCACCCACAGTGCTCAGTCCTGGGCTGGGGTCCCCAACCCTGGGGGTGTCTGACACCCCCGGGGCTGGGACAGGGGTACCCGTGGGGCGGGGATTGGGGACAGGCTCCCCCCACTCGGGGGGCTGGGGACAGGCTGGGACAGGGGACAGGGCCACCCGTGGGGCAGGGTCACAGTCACCTTTGGGGCTGGGGACGGGGCCACCGGTGGGGGGGGGACACCGCAGGCTCTGTGGGTGCCCGGGGGTGCCCGGGGGTGCCCGGGGGGTGCCCGGGGGGTCCAGGCTGATCCTGCCCGGGGCCGCTGCAATTTCCTGCCCTCGGTGCCAGCGGCGCTTTCCCAACAGCGGGCACAGGAAGGGCCCTGGTGAGGCAACGCCGGGCACGGGGCCCTGCGGGAGATGCGATGAGCGGGGTGCGGGCTCTGCCCATGGCGGGGGCAGCCGAGCCCCTTCTGCCATCTGCCCGTGTGCCCTGGCAGCCGGTGAATCCCTGGGAAAGCGGGCAGGGGCAGAGCCAGCCCTGAGCAAACACGCTGGGCAAACAGCGGCCGGGCAGGGCTGGGCTGGCACGGAGCCGGCACCGGGAGGAGCCGCGCGGTGCCCC
>WBNO01028946.1:9147-48855 GCA_013400575.1 Peucedramus taeniatus | reverse complement strand
AAGGGCCGCCCGGGGAGAGGGAGACCCCCAGGGTAAGAAGGTGGGGATGGGAGGGTGTCTGCTCCCGCTGGGGGGTGATGGGGGGGCAGGGTCACCCCCTTTACCTGCTGCTTGGGACCCCCTCACTTCGGCCCCTGGCGGGGGAGGGTGGTTTCCACTGCCAGTCCTGCTCCCCTGGGTTCACCCATCAAAATCGTGCGGTGCCCAACCCCCGGCAGCTCAGGCAGCAGGAGCAGCGGTGGTGTGTGCGTGTCTGTGTGTGTGTGTGAGATCCTTCCCCTTTATTCACCTATTTATTTTAAAACTAAACCATCTCACCCAGAAAAATCCCCTCGGAGCAAACAGGGAGCACACCCTCAACCTCCACTGCTCTGCCCACCCTCCTGAAGACAACTTTTGGGGCAGGCACTACTGTCCTGCCTGCGTGGCACAGGGGCAGCTCGTGGACAGCAGGCGCTGAGGGGCTGCTCTTGCAGGTCATCATGATGGAGACAGGGCCCCCCAACTCCAGCGCAGGCCAGCAAGGCTGGACCTCAGCCAGGAATGGCAGCGGCAGCTCCTTGGACCTGGAGTCTGTGGTGCGACCCCTGGCCTTGAACCCGTGGGACGTTGTCCTCTGCATCTCGGGGACCGTCATCTCCTGTGAGAACGCCATCGTGGTGCTGGTGATCTTCTACAGCCCGGCTTTCCGCGCCCCGATGTTCCTCCTGATCGGCAGCTTGGCCACGGCCGACCTGCTGGCAGGGGTGGGGCTGATCCTGCGCTTTGCCTTCGTGTACCTCGTCCCGTCCGAGGCGGTCAGCCTGCTCACCGTGGGGCTCCTGGTCACCTCCTTCACGGCCAGCGTCAGCAGCCTGCTGGCCGTCACCATCGACCGCTACCTGTCCCTCTGCAACGCGCTGACCTACTGCTCGGAGCGGACGGTCACCAGGACCCGCATCATGCTGCTCCTCACCTGGGGAGCCTCCATCTGCCACGGGCTGCTGCCCGTCCTGGGCTGGAACTGCCTGCAGGAGCCCTCCGCCTGCAGCATGGTCAGACCTCTGACCAAGAGCCACCTCGTGGTGCTGTCCGCCTCCTTCCTGGCGGTGTTCGCGGCGATGCTGCAGCTCTACCTGCAGATCTGTCGCGTCGTGTGCCGGCACGCCCAGCAGATCGCCGTGCAGAGGCACCTCCTGGCCAGCTCCCACGACGTCACCACCCGCAAGGGCATCGCCACCCTGGCCGTCGTCCTGGGCACCTTCGCGTCCTGCTGGCTGCCCTTCGCCGTCTCCGGGCTGCTGGGGCACCGGGGCCCTCCGGCGCTGCCCGCCTACGCCACGCTGCTGCCCGCGGCCTCCAACTCCGCGCTCAACCCCGTCATCTACGCCTTCCGCAACCGGGACGTGCAGCGGGTGCTGTGGGCCCTGTGCTGCGGCTGCTGCTCCTCCTCCTCCTCCTCCTCGCCGCCTTTCCGCTCCCGCTCCCCCAGTGACGTCTGATGGGCCCCCCCGCACCTCTCACCTGGGCGATTCGCGTTGCTCGTTCCCAGAGGCGGATTGCCGGAGCTCTTGGAATCGAGCTGCTCTTCCCAGCCTCATCCTTCTTGGGCACAACCACTTCTTTTCCTCTATTTTTCCACTTTTTGAATAGAGAGAAAGACGTATTTTTTATCCATAATATAATCTATATTTATGCGTGAGAGAGAGGGGGGTGATCCTCATATTTTTTTTAAAACTATTTATGATGCTTTATTTTTTTAAGGGTGGGGAAACACCAGGAACGTTCATCCCCCTCTTGTTTTTTTTTTTTTTTTTTTTTTTTTTTTTTTACAACCTTGTTATTTACCTNAAACTATTTATGATGCTTTATTTTTTTAAGGGTGGGGAAACACCAGGAACGTTCATCCCCCTCTTGTTTTTTTTTTTGTTTTTTTTTTTTTTACAACAGATAGTCAAAATGTATTTTATACATTTGGGGAAGGGGAGGAGAGACTCGTTGCCAGAGGAGGAGGGACTCAACTCCCTCCTCCCCCTTCTCCCAGCCGTCCATTTATTTATTTATTGGTATTTGAATTATTATTTAATTTGATTTCCATGCCTCCCTCCCGCCGCCCAGCGCTGGGCCCTGCTGCCCTCTAGTGCTCGCTGCCTTCGGGGGGGGCTGCCGGAGGCTCTGCACCCCCAAACCCACAACTTCTGGGGTCCTCTGGGTGCTGCCGCCCCCCCTCATGGCAGGGCTCCCCCTGCCAAAGCCTTTCATTGCACTGGGATCGGATTTGCACATTTCTGGGCTGGGGAGATGGATGTGAAGGGGACCCCTGGGATGGGGATCCCCTGAGGATGGGGAACCCCTGAGGATGGGGAACCCCTGGATGGGAACCCCCCTGGGGGGGACCCCTCCGGATAGNCCATTTATTTATTTATTGGTATTTGAATTATTATTTAATTTGATTTCCATGCCTCCCTCCCGCCGCCCAGCGCTGGGCCCTGCTGCCCTCTAGTGCTCGCTGCCTTCGGGGGGGGCTGCCGGAGGCTCTGCACCCCCAAACCCACAACTTCTGGGGTCCTCTGGGTGCTGCCGCCCCCCCTCATGGCAGGGCTCCCCCTGCCAAAGCCTTTCATTGCACTGGGATCGGATTTGCACATTTCTGGGCTGGGGAGATGGATGTGAAGGGGACCCCTGGGATGGGGAACCCCTGGAATAGGGAACCCCTGAGGATGGGGATCCCTCTGGATGGGAACCCCTGGGATGGGGACCCCTCCGGATGGGGACCTCTCGGTGGGTCAGGGTGGGGGGGCTGTTTCTTGTTTACGGCTCTGGTGGGGGAATAAATCAATTTGTGGTATGAGGTGCGGCTGTTTGATGCTGGGGAGGGGGCGGGATGGTGTTTCCCGAGGGCGCAGGGAAGGCTGCGGTTCCCATCAGGGCCATCCCCCTGCTCCGTTCCCCTGCTCCCAGATAAGAGATGCCGAGTGACAGCGCTTCCCGCACCCATCACATCCTGTTAGCAGGAGCTGGCCCGGGGGGAGCAGCACGGAGCCCCTGACCATCCTCATCCTCGCAGCCCCAGCGGGCACGGGGGCTGCACCCAGCTCTGCTGGTGACATCTGACACGTGTCCCCACCCAGGGATGGCGGGGACTCATTCCCCGTCCAGCAGGAGCGGTATCTCCCTCCCTGGTGAAGGGGGCACGGCGGGACCGTGCCCAGCGCCCCCACCCTGAGACTGCCGCGCTCCGAAAGCCGCTGCTCGCACCGCTCCGGAACCCCCGCCTGCCTGCGGGGAAGGCGGGGTTAATGAGGGCAGAGCTAATTAGGGCAGCTCAGCCCCTCCGCTAGCAGCCTCTGCGCCCCCCGAGCCCCCCGAGGGGGCTGCAGGTTCCTCCCAGGCCTTTGTGGCTCCGCGGGCGCGCAGGGCTGGGGCAGAGCCCGGCCTGGGGCAGAGCCGGGCCTGGGGCAGAGCCGGGCCCGGCCCCGTGCCCGGGGGAGTCTCCCCCCATCATCACTTCCAGCACAGCCCCCCGGGGCTCGGGACCCGCTGGCAGCCCCCAGGGCCGGGGCTGTTTATGGCAGAGGAAATGAAGATTTCCCCGGGCCCTGAGTGCCTGCAAGGAGCTGTGCTAGCAAGTGATGATGGGGGGAGATGGGGCTGGGAGGGCTGAAGGACCCACAGATTGTCCCCTGCTCTCCCAGGGCTGGGCTCTGCGCTGGGGATGGGAATTTTGGGCTCCCCCTGTCCCCAGCGAGGTTCAGCCAGAGGCTGGAGGTGTTCATTCTACCCCAGGGCTCAGCTGAGATCCCTCAGCAGATAATTCCCAAGCCTGCCTCCCCCAGCTGTGAGAAATCCCCCAATTCCCAGCTCTGCTGTGTTCAGGGGCAGTTTTTACCTGGTGATTCTTATGTCAACATCACATGGCAGCTGAAACTGCTTTCCTCTCCCTCGTGCCTCCCCTGCTGATGTCTTCAGAGGGAGCTTCTCCACGGTGTGCAAGCCCATCCAGTTCCTCCCACTCCCTGGGTCCCTGTCACCTCCCCTGGGGACAGGGTGACACACCAGAGTGGGCAGGGCACGACGGCAGCACCATTCAGGTCCCTCCTCAGGCTCCCCCCACCACGCCAGGGAAGTGCAGGAGAGGCTCGGGGGGGACCAACAGCCCAACTTTGGGGTTGAAATATGAGCTAAGAGACGCGGGCACAGCCTCACCCCAGCTGTGCTCGCACATCTGGCAGGGCCAGCCCTTCCCAGGCTCCCAGCAGATGCTGCAAGCACAGGCAGCTCTTGCCTCCAAGGCCTGCCCGTGCTGCAGTGCAGGCAGGGGGGCGGGTTGGGGCTGCTCCCCCTCTCTGGTGGGAGCAGTGGGGCCCAGATCTGGCTCCAAGCACTTGCCCTTGGCCACCGTGCAGGTGAGAGAGCTGGCAGCACCCACAGCGGAGCCAGGGCTGGTCCCAAACCACCCTGCTCCAGCCCTGGTGCCAAAATCACCAGGGTTTTGCCAGATGGGAGGAGGAAAGGAGGCTGCTGCTGCCACAAACCTCCCCCTGGCACCCTGAACCCCAAGTGCCCTGCCTGGGGCTGCCCTTCCCCACACCCCATCCCAGGAGTGGTCTCTGCTCTCAGTGCTTTACTGGAGTGCCCACGATGGCACCGCGAGTCCTGAGGGAGCTCCTCCTGCACCACCCTGGGAGCGCCGGCCCATGGGGAGGGCTGGCAGCTCCAGTTATGGGCCTGGGTTACATTTAAATGAGAAACCTCAGCCCTAGCTTGGGGGATTTTGTTTCCTTGGAAGCAGCAGCAGGCAGGAAATGAAGAAAACACGGCCCTGCTGTAAGTGTTTTACCAAATGCCGGAGGCAGCGGGAGGCACTTCCCGGCACGGCTCGGCCTCGAGCATCAGCCCCGGCACCACCACAGCCACGGCTCGGGAGGCATCGGGTGCTGCTTCTGGGGAGGGAATTCTGTCTGCAAGGGCTGTGCTCGGTGGGAAGCAGCGGAGTTCAAGGAGAGGGGCTCAGCAGCCTCCCCTTCTGTCCCTGCTGCCCCAGCGATGCTGGAGGCGCCTTGGTGCCACGAGCCCCGGGCTGTGCAGCCGGACCCGGGGCCAGCAGGACCCTCTGCTCTCCACGGGAAGCTCCCAGAGGACCAGGCTTCCATGCCGGCTCAGGGCTGGGGCTTTGTCTGACTGGATGGGGAGAGTAATTCAGCCCTGGCCACATCCCCAGCTCCTGCCTAAGCCCCGGCCGTGCCGGCGCTGGCCTTTGCAGAGCGGCTGAGCCCGGCGCAGAGCTGCTGCCCTGCCAGACTGCAGAAACTTGAGCTCCAAATAACATAATTCCTCTGGCACCCCGTGGTTATTTGTGAGCTGCTGTGAGCAGATGGAAGAGTTACAGATAAAGCCATCCGCAGCACGGGAGCCGATTGCCTTCCCCACACAAGCGCGTAGGCAGCGGCAAAGGCAGGGAGGAGGAGAGAAAAACCCACCAGGCAGCAGGAGCGCCAGAGAGAGGAGTCAGCCATTTCTGAGGGGCTGAGCTGCCATCTCAGCACACCTACGTGCGAGGAACGGGGACTTTCTGCTGGCACCGGGCCCTTCCCAGGATGCTGGAAGAGGGCAGTGCTCTCCCACCACCCGTGGCTGCTTGGCCAGGGACAGCAGCGCGAGTCGGGGGTGACATTGGCACGGCGAGCGCTGCCACACACTGGGAGAGCAGGCTGTTAACGCTGATCCGAGCTGGCAGCGCCTGCACTCGCTTCGGTCCCAGAGGGGGAATTAAGGGAGAGAAGCTGACGTCAGTGGTGGAAAGGACACGCAGCCCACTCGTCCAAGGCAGCCGGCAGCATCTTCTGGGTGTTGCTAACACCACCTTGAAGGAGAAAATTAAATAGGTCTTTGGAGACGGGGGCTCCCGCGAAGCCGCAGCCCGGCCAGCTGCGATCCTGTGCCGAGTCATGTGGAAGAGACAGACGGGCACGGAGAGGGATCAAAGGCCGGGGCCAAGGTGGGTGTGCCAAGGTGGGTGTGCCAAGGCTGCGGAGCCGCTGCCCCAGCTGCAAAGTGCTGCTCACGGACGGGGCTGGGGCTCGCACAATCAATCACTGCCCGCCTTCTCCTCCCTGCACCCAGCTGAACCTCAGCCTCCAGGAGCTTCCCGTGGAGGGTGGGAGCATAGGGCCCTGCGGGCTACCAGGAAGGCAGATCTGGAACCAAGATTTCCCTGTTGTTTAGGGGGTTAAACCAGCACAAATCTCACCAACACCCCCCGAACTCTGACGACGACTTCCAAGGGCTGTCACTCCAAAAGCACAAGGCTACGTGTTGTCCTGGAACCCAAAAAAGCAAAGGCACCACCTGGCCGCAGCCACGCCCATCCAAAGGCAGCCAGGAGCTGCAGTTGCTCCTCCCCGGCTCCAGCTGGAGCCAAGAGCTGGGACACGCAGCTCCAGGGAGTGTGGAAGCCCCAGAGCTCCCTCCTTCCCTGCCCTCTGCGCCCCTGCACGACTAAAGGCCTTGCTTGTTCAGGAGCTGGCAAGGCCAATTAATCTAATGAGGTTTTGCAGCCAGGGACCATTGTCAGCCAAGAAAGGCACAGCGCTGCGGAGCGAGGCACCGGTGGCTCCTAAAGCCAAGGGAATTTGGCAGAGCAAAGCCCGCGGTAAAAGCAGGGACGAGGAGCAGCAGGGACAGAGCCTTTTGTTGCTTTTCACCAAGCAGCAAGAAAACAGAGCCCCACGGAGCGAGGCCAGACGAGGCACCTGAGCTCGGGGCCAGCAGCCACCACTGCCAGGCACACTGACTGCACGAGGGAGCTGGAGCTGTGAAATGGAGGCAAAAAGCTGCTGCAGCCCCTTCCCAGCCCAGCTGCAGCAACTCCGCTCTGCAAGATGGAGCCCGGGCTCATTTCCTATGGCAGGAGTGCTGGAGGGAGGCTGCAGGCTGCTCCTGGGTGGGGCTTCCTTGGCGCTGGGACCCTCGAATTGCCGCTGTTAACAGCCCTCAGCCCCCTGGGCATGGAAAAGGTGTCTGTGCTGATGGTGTTTGCCAGACAGCTCGGGGTGCACCAGCTCTCCTCGGCCTCTGCCTGCGCAGGAGGCACCTCCACGGACTCTGGGCTTCCCAAGGGACGCCCTGGCAGCTGCACTGGGACACAAGGCCAGGTGGACTGGCTCAGGTGGCCCTGCACCTCCCACGCTCCCAGGAATGAGCCAGGCTTGCCCAGAGAACTGTGTCACCCCATCCCTGGAGTGTCCAAGGCCAGGCTGGACGGGGCTTGGAGCAGCCTGGGGCAGTGGAAGGTGCCCCTGCCCATGGAATGAGATGAGCTTGAAGGTCCCTTCCAGCCCAAACCTCTCCATGACTCCAAGTCACACACAAAGCCACAGCAGCCCCTGTGCCAGGCCCAACCCC
This sequence comes from Peucedramus taeniatus, assembly GCA_013400575.1. Classification (NCBI taxonomy): domain Eukaryota; kingdom Metazoa; phylum Chordata; class Aves; order Passeriformes; family Fringillidae; genus Peucedramus; species Peucedramus taeniatus. Next base: position 41,472 of record WBNO01028946.1, on the reverse strand, counting down.
CACAGTAACACACACAGGCACCAACTGGATAGAAAGATTTTATCAAGTTTTAAAAAAGAATCAAAAAATTACCTTTTTTTTTATACACGTACATTACAAAATATTTGCAGTTGCGCTCTTCATCCAGGGGTTACTGAGCTGATTATTAAAAACAACAAAACAAAGCAGCAGGAAATCTGGCTTATACAGCAACCGACAGGGAAAAGCACAGACATTACAGGGAATACAGAAGGCAGGGAGTCTGCACTGGGATGTGCAGGGATGGAGCAGGGCAGGCTCCAATCCCCCACACCCACTGCCTCCCTGCAGCCTCCGGCCATCAGTGTTTATTCTGCAGGGGTAAAAAAAAAAAAACCTGACAAATCTACAGTATTCTGCTCACATGTTTGGGGTTTTTCGTCCTTTTTTCTTCTTTCTAAGCAGAGTTTCACTGCTGAAACTCCTTTGGTCTGAAGTGAGGAACCCCCTGCACCCTGAGAGTCTCCATCAAAGTTGCCCTTCGGACCCCCGGCCTGGCTGGGTCCGGGGAGGGCACTGCCCATCCCTCCTCTCCCACCTTATCTCCTGCTCAGCAATAAACCCCCAAGATATAAGTGGAATAATTACTCTTATAAATATATTTATATCATGTAGGAAAATAAGGCACTTCAGGAGGGGTTACAGCTTGTCTAATTCTATGACATTCTAATCAGGAAGAAAAATGGGTTAGTTTCTGAAGTGAATTAAAATGCATGTTAATACAGTAATAAAAACATCGAATCCACTTCCACTTCAAGGTTTGTTTAAAAAATAAGAGAAGAAAGCACCCCCGAAATCCAACAGCAGTGAAACCCGACCCGGGGCAGCTGCATCTGCCCTGCCCTGCCAGGCAGCTCCGTCCCAGAGCCCCTCCAGGGCAGGGACTTCCAAAAGGAACACCTTAAATAAGTTCATGTTCCGGAAAAAAAAAAAAAAAATTAAAAAAAAATTCCAATCTAGCCTTTCCCTGAAATGACACTCTGCACGACTCCTCAGCCATCTGGGAGCTCCGGGAGCCCTCGGCCGGCTCTGGCCCGGCGCTCGGGCTCTGATAAGGAGAGGAGAAGCAGTGAAGGTCACCGGCTGCGGCGGCGGCTCCGGGCTGAGCCCGGGGAGCCGGGACCAGGCTTCCCCAGCCAGGGAAGGGGGGCGGCGGGGGAGAGGCTGCCGGCAGCAGCAGCCAAGCACTGCGGGCGAGGACACCGGGAGAATGTTTAACCAGGGAAGGGAAGGGAAGGGAAGGGAAGGGAAGGGAAGGCGGCCGTGCCTGCCCGGACTCGCAGCCCCGAGCCAGCGGCTCCCGGGATGGGCGAAGGGCGGCTGGGGGAGCTCAGCTCCTGCCCCGGGCTCCGGGAAATGCCCGAGCTTCGCCCCAGCCCCACGACAGGGGAGGGAGGAGAGCCCACGGCACGAGGGCAGAGGTGGCAGGGCAGCCCTGCACTCCCAGCACAGCTGCTCTGCCTTGCAAAGGTTGGTTTTGGCACCTCTCCTCCTCCCCTACTGCTTTCAAAAACATTGAGCTCGCTTGGTGGCCCAGAGCTCTGCGATTTTGCAAGGACACTCAGAGATGGTCCCTCTCTGGAGCAGCTGTTTCTCAGGGATCCCCACACAGGCTAAGACTGCTTGGCAATCAGAGATTTAGGGGAAAAAAGAAACAAACCAGGAATCAAAGAAGATTTAAAAAACACTCCAACAACCAACCTCCCCCACCTGTCCACAACCGTTCTGTTCAGGATCCTGCAGTTTTGATGCCTGCCCTGGGATGGGATTTGGGAGCAGAGGGTGTTTCCAGCAGGCTTGCAGGGACAAGGCAGCATCCCTCCCTCTGCCTGGAGGCCAGAGGAGCCACCTCCACCCCTGGCCGTGCCCACACAGCAGCATCCTGCTGCAATAGGCAGCGTGAGGGACGTGTCCCCAGCGCCCCAGGCACGGCCCTGCCTGACACACCCCCCGTGGGGCTCAGGGATATGGCACTTCTCGGGATTTCAGGCGACAGGAAGACTCGCTCCCCTTTCCCAACAAGGGCTAAGTCTAGTTAATGCAATCTCAAATCCAGCCAGGTTTGGCATTTGCGGGCTCCTCGCTTCCCTGTGTGATCCTGCTGTCAGCCTGGGTTAGCTCAGGGCCTGTTTTTCCTGGGAACCTGTCTCTCAGAGCAGCCCGAGGATGCTCTCAGAAAGAGCAGCAGAACCAGGCAGTGCCTCTCTCATCCCCCAGCTTGCAGCAACCACCCCTTTGCATTTCCAAGTCTCTCCACTGCAGCACGGCCCACCTGCACTCCAGGGGTTTGTTCCCTCTTCCAGAACCTGGCACTGGAGCTGCTCAGATGCTCCCAGCCCATCGGGATGCCTGGCTGCCCACGCCCTCTGCATCCTGCCTGCAGGCAAACCCCCACGGCTCCAGGGAATCTCTGGGGCCCCGCTGGGTCCCAGCTTCACCTGCACCCCTGAGCCCATCCTCCAGGCCATCTCTGCCCTGCCAAGATTCACACACACACACACACACAAGGAATCAGTAAGAACTCCATGGCACAAGCTGAAGCCATCAATCAACTCCCAAGCAGGATTTCCAGCAAGCCTCGGGCAGGGCCCAGCGTTCCAGGTATCAGCAACATCATTAAAGGAGGCGAGGCAGGGAAGAGAGACAGGCACAGGCTGGTGAAATACTTTAGGAAAGGCAAAAAGATGGGAGACTTGGTCTTAGTGGGACACACATCCCACAACAGCTGGACCCATAACCTCAAAAAGGCTTTGGAATTGCTTTTTGCATGACCCTTACTGAGTCATGTCCAAATTAAAATACACATCAGGGGTATCTGGGTTAGATTTCCAAGATATCCTCATATTCTATGTAAGGTAACATAAAACAGCAATAAAACCGAGGTCAGCTAGTTCAAATTCCCCATTTTCCCCTGCCAGTACTGGATCTATAGTGAGCAGCCTGGGAATTAATTCACAGGGTTAGTGAGGAGAAAAAACGTTCTCTTAAAATTAACTAATGAATTATAATAACAAAATTAGGGTAGGTTAGTTCTGATGTAACTGATGGGCAACTCAGTTCACACACACGATGTTTTTAGGCACACAAACTCCCCTCCCTAGAGGGAAGGGAGAAGAAGCAAAGGCAATACCAGCATTTAAGTCCCTGTGTTAAAAGTACAGTCACCTCACTAAAAAAAGCACCTCTCAAACTGCCCTGGCAGGCCAAAGACCACCACAGTGCCTGGTGTTCAGAGAACCCCTCCCCACCCCATCTCCCTGTCTTAGGCACTGGATCTGGAATTTTAAAACACAATCTCAGCATGAATTAGAGAAATCAGCCCGGCGAGGTCTGGCCGCCGCTCAGAGCTGACCACAGATGTGTCTCAGTGGGGCAGTGGCTCTGCTTTCCCAAGAGTGGGAAGCTGAGCAAGCATCCTGCCCTGGTTTTACATCCCTCTGTGCAAGTCTCCTCTTGGCAAAGCAGTCCAGGAGATTTGAGGAAGGTAAAGGCAGCTTCTAAAATAAAAAAAGTCCCTCCTTACACTGCACCCAAGGCACTCAGCAGGCTCGGAGCTGGGAAGTGCACCCCACACAGGGTGATCTGGAATTAATACTCAGGGGTCAGGGGGGAAAGAATTGTGCACTATTGCCAAAAACCTGATTATTTGACAGTGGGATGCAGCAGAGAACTGACATTTAAAGCCCATTTTCTTGCAGCACTACCAGTATTCACTGGCAAGGAAGAGCCATCAGATCAACTGTCTGCTGTTGCACTGAGAAAACCAGCTGAAAATGTCCTTCATCCAAAAGGCCACATGGCCACAACAGGATCATCCATCTTTACTTTAAAAATCCCTCAGGATGGAGGGTTTATATGTGCTCTGCCTGGTGGCATCAAAAATCTGGAGGTTTAGCTCTCTCTTAAATAAGCAACCGTTACACCCCCTCCAGCTAAATCCCAACGCCGCATCCTCAGTGTCCGTGAGGAGACCTTTTGGAAGGGCAGAGCACCAAGTCCTGCCAAAGCCGCAGGGGGAGGGAGCGGGGAGACATGCTGCTGGTTGTCTGCAAACCCTTGGCACATCTTTGGTTACGGGATGAAAAGGATGTGGTGCGAGGTTTGGCCACCTGATTCTGTAAGAAGCGAGCCCAGGAGAGAAGGGAAGGAGGGGGTGTGAGCGTGGCTAATCCGACCACTCGTCCTCGTCGAACTCGGAGGAGTCGTCCTCGGAGTCGCTGTACTCCACCGCGATGCGGCGCGACAGGATGGTGGCCACGTCGTTGCCCACAACATCCCGCTTCTCCTGCTCCCGCTGCTCCTCCACCTTGCGCAGCTGGAAGCCTGTCGGGGAGAAGGGAACGGAGGGGATCACGCCAAGGTCTCGGGCACGCTGCATCTCCCTTTGTCACAGGGCTCTGAGCGAGGCGGGCTGGGTGGGCAGGGATAACGCTGATGGTGACAGCCAGGACAGGCTGGGTGGGGAGGTGGAATGGGAAGTAAATCCCTTCTGTGCCCCTCCACAGGATAACCCCACTGCTGTACCTTCCCCAGCAAACCTGAATCACACCAATTCCTGCACTGCCATCTCCAAAAGTGCTGGGGGAAGGCATAAAACCCCACAAGGTGCTTGTGAGGGTGGGCAGACAAGGAGGGACCACAAGGGACAAGCCTCGAGCAGCAAGGCAGTCACTGCTCCCAGGAGACAGCTCCCAAGGATGTTCCAGAGGCAAAGGAGAGCGCTGGCATGGAAACACAGCCTTACCTTGCCGAATAGCCGAAAGCAGATCACTCCTGGCGTCGCTAACCGCGGGCAAGGATGACTTGGGCTTGGATGTGNGAGGAGGTGGAGGGGGGGTGTTTTCCATCAGTGGTGGTGGTGGGGGAGGAGCTGGAGGGGGAGCAAAGCCCGGCCTGGCTGCGGAGGGGGATCCGATGGGAGGAGCTGGTGGTGGGTGGCTCGGGCTAACCAGGCTGGATCGTTTGGGCCCTCCAGAACCAGAACCTCTTTGGTTGTCTACAGGATAGCTGTGGCGACAGAACGAGAGAGACAGGGAATCAGCCCTGAGGCCGGATCAGACCATACAGTCTCTGTGTTAATGCAAATCATATGTGTTTGCTGCAGCCCAGACAAAAAAATCCAAGTTCCAGCTTTAACTGATGCTTCCATGAGACCTCACTCCTTGGTTTTAGTTCCCTCACACTGTTTCTTTTGGCCTACACCTCAAGAAAAAAAGAAAGCTTCTAGGGATGGCAGGAATGCTGTCCTCCATCCCAGGCTGACAAGAACATGAGCCACCTCACCTCTGTCAGAGGCCAGGCGGGCACGTCCGAGCCCGGAGCAGCTCCTGGCTCCAGAGCTCCTGCCACCACCCCTCCTCAGGCCCGTGACAGCCAGGCAGGGATCAGGGATATCTGCTGGGATAAACTGCAGGAGGAGGGCAGGGGTGCCAGGAAAGCACAGGCCCTGAACACCTGCTGGGAATGGATCTCCTCCCTGGATTCCACGGCTCGGAGCCGGAGTGCAGCAGCCGTGTCTCAGAGCTTGCCATGGGCAGGGAAGGGGAGGACATGGGAACCCAAGGTGCTCTTATGGAAACACCAGTGCATGAGGGACTGAACCTCCCGTTGTGGAGGCTCTGTTCATCCCACAGGACTCCACTGCCCATGTGACAGTGTGACATCCTGTGCAAGGGAAGCCCCAAACTGTCACCTCCTTCCATGGCAAGACAGAAAAATAAGGCATATTTGCCACAAAAACATCACCATTTTTAACAGTGATGATCCAAATCAGACTCCTGGAGATCAAATCTACCTCCCAGGCTTCCTTAAAAACAACTACCAAAACAAAACCAGAAGAGGGGAGATCTGTGAGGTTGGGCAGAGATCTAAGCAACTGCATAAGGCAGTGAGAGCTTCATCTGAGAGCTCATGTCTGCTCTGCCCGAGAGGCACAGGCTGCAGAGTGCAGTGCTGGGTCTCTCTGACACATCAGAAGAGCCTTTGCTGCAGCACTGCTGCCTTTGGATAAGATGGAGAGAAGCCAAGCAGCCCTGTCTATCAGACAGACTTTCTCTTGTTCCTCTTGACTCTGTTTTAATGTCTTTAAAAAAAAGAAAAAGTCCACTCCTGTTTCACCCTTTGCATCCTGAGCCACTGCTGGACCGTAACTCTCATCTCTGGGGGTGCCTGGGAGTCACCATTTCATTCAATCCAAAGTAAATGACCTGAACTTGCACCCAAGTCTCTGGGAAGGAGGCAGCTGCTGTGCTCAAGTCCTTGAAACTTAAATACATCTCCATCTCCAGTGCCCACGTCGTGCATTTCTCACAGATCAGAGCAAAAGAGGTTAAAGAAGCTGTTCTTTGCAAAGCTCTGTCATGGAATATCCTGAGTAGGAAGGGACTCACAAGGACCATCATGTTCAACCCCTGGGCCTGCACAGGACACCCCCAAAAATTCCACGATGTGCCTGAGAGTGTTGTGCAAATGGAACATAAGGAACAGAAGTCCATGCTATGGAACAACTGCATTGGAAAACTTCTGCAGTGGGGCCAAGCCATTCACTGGGACACTGCTGTGGAATAAATCTGCTCTAGTTCTCCCCTTCTGCCTGGGAATGGTGATGGTGGCTGGATTCACAGAGAGCTGTGCTGCCTGTGCCTCTGTCCCTGCCTGCAGTTGCACTTCCCTTCCAGACAGGAGCATTCTGGTTCCCATACAACACCCATTAGGAAGCTCTGCTGAACTATCTCAGCCTGTCTCATGTCATCCTTTTACACCACCTACTACTCCTTGGTGACAGAAGGGATCCCGTAGGCTTACCTAAATTCCACCGGGGGTGGAGGCAGGCTGTCATCTGGGAACGAGGGAGGTGGTGGCACAATAGAGTCAGTCTGTGGTGGTGGCGGGTAGCAGCTCCCCTCCATGCTTTCGTTGGAGCCGATGCTGCCGTTCTGATACACCATGTTGGAGGGGTACCTGGGAAAAGCAAGACAAACAGTTTGTTTAAAGAACTCAAGGCCATGTCTAAAGCTCATTTTTTTTCCCAGACAGTTGTCCAGAGAGGTTGGCTGTCCCATCCCTTGAAGTGTCCAAGGCCAGGCTGGACGGGGCTTGGAGCAACCTGGTCTAGTGGAAGGTGTCCCTGCCCATGGCAGGGGGTGGAACTGGATGGACTTAAAGGCCCTTTTCAACCCAAATCAATCCATGATTTTACATCATTAAAAAAACCCCTTTACTTCTCAAAGACTCCTTCATGGAGAACCACATACACCTGTGTGTGTTTGCTCTATGTAATTCTTTGGCTAAAATTTACTCAGGTGCTGCCCTGTTTATGGCTGCTGCACATCAGAACAGCAGTATATATTTTAATAAACAAACACCTGAATAAATGTATTTTTCTTAACATTTGATTTTGTAAAAACACTCAAGAGTGTTTGGACCAACTTAGACTTAAAGAACTTGCAGTTACACTGAGTATCATCAGTGGCAAAAACAGGAGATACTCAAAGATGCCAAAAAATAAGCTCGAGAACAGAATATCAAAATGGAAACTGCAATGCCATTAAAACAAGTATTCAAAGCTGGAATAGTACTGAAAAGAGACTGTCATGCTTTCAGTGGACTCATTTCACTGCGGGGAGGGGGAACCACCCTATTTTTGGGGGCTCTGGACCCCAAGTGAATCCAAATGCAAGAACACGCTCACATGAGAAAAGACAGGAGCAAGAAAATGGTGCTGTTGTGCTGCTCGATTCCCCTGCTAGAAACCAAACCTGTTCTCTTATTAAACTAAAAGCAAGTTTTATTTTTAGCTGGAGAGTGTGATTTAAAGAGAGATTTTTTTCTTAAATGAAAGGAAGCTGCAAGGAAGAAGAGCATTGTGGGGAATTCGGTCTGCTTCCAGCCTTGCTGGTGTCAAAAGTTAAATGAATTCCCAAGCCAGAAGTGCTAAAGAGAGATCTGTAGCTTGAAATACTTGGATGGGGACAGCCCCCGCTTCAACTTTAGGGTGTGAAGAGCCGTTTGTGAAATGTAACAAAGCCATCACACAATGGCACCGAGATGCCACCCTCGGCGGGGTGTGAGGGAAGGGCATCACCGTGGGGCAGAGCCAAAGCTCCCAACACCTCTGTGCCCACAGGCAGCGAGAGCAGCCAGAGCCCTTCCTGCCACCTTGTTCCAACCGTGCAGCTCCCTGATTTATTTGGCAAATTTTAAATCAGCAGGCGGATTTACTTGGGAGAATGTGATTAGTGGCAGTATCGATCCGTGGATCCGGAGGAGCTGCAGCGCAGGGTGAACTGCATCCCAATCACCCAGCCCCAGACCTGCTTACCCAGCAGGACCATGCTTGTCCTTTGACTCGACAAATTCTTGTCCCATTTTCAGCTTCTCCCACTCCTCCTTCCGGGTTTTGATTTTCCGTGGATTCACATTTCCTCGGTTCGGATTCTCCTTTTTCTCTTTCTAAGAGGAGGAATCAAACACAAGCTTTATTTTGCTTTAAATTCACTGGGAATAGAGAGGGAGAGGATAGACCTGGAGCAGTTACAAGACACATTCTCAAAGAGGATCTTTAGTTTACTTTCCTGCTTGCTGCACTCTCCAAAGATCTTCCACATAAAAAAGCTGGAGCACAGACAACATAAAAAATGCCAGACAACATCAGGTTGCCCAGAGCAGCCCAGACACGATGCCATCATCACCCCCTGGTATAAGCAGCTCGAGGGCAGAGTAAAAGCTTGGTTTCCCACATCAATTCAGGTTTTGGCCTCTGTGTCAAGATGCCCACATCTCACATTCACCCTGATGGTGTTCAGTGTTCTGGGGTGCAATATGGACACCTGCCCACAGAGAACTGGGCTTTAGATGGCAGAATTCTAACACACCCTACATCTCTCCTTTGTTATTCTTCATTAAAGAATCACAATCTGTTTTCATGCTTAATACTCCAGTTGCTCAAAAGATAAATAAAGTATGTTAAGACTACATCTCTTATGCTATGCAATAATTTAACATTAAGGCCCAAAGACAGTGGCATTTGAAAAAAACAATTAGGGGTATCTTTGTTCTCTTTTTTTAATTAACAAGGATGTGGGTAAACCAGATAAAACTTCACTGAACTGATCCCATAAGAGTCCCAAAGTGCAAACCTGAGTTTTGGATAGCAAATTTGGAGTCCAAAAGTTATTAACACTTCCCACTTCCTACTCCTCCCTTCCTCACCCTATGTTTCCGCTTTTCCTTCATGATATCCTTGGTGTCCTGAAGCATCTTCTCCTTCCAAAGGTCGAAGAAATATGAAGGATCTGTGTAGAATTTAAGTGCCTCTTTGCCATCATCCCTGGAACAGGGGGAGGAAAAAACCACACAGACAAGGATCAGGTCACACATTTCTTGGAAGGAAACACAAGGCACTATCTCAGATGACAGTTTAGAAGTGCAGTGAGATGGTCACAAGTGCTGTTCTTGCCTCTGCCCCCCATTTCAGAACAGGAAGAGACCCCCATCTCAGCCATCCCAGCTCTACCACATCCCACTCCTTTTGCCCTCACACAATCCCTCCATTACTGAGCACCTGAAGAGCTCAGCTGCTCTGAACAATCACCAGGAGAGCAGCAGGTCTCTCACTTCAACTCCCTTTTGTTTGTGCTGTATTTTGGTGAGAAAAAACCTCCTCCTCCAGCTCAGGAACCCTAAATCAGACCAGCAGCGTCCTTGAAGCTCCTGAGTGAGCGCACACAGACTCCCTCTCCTCCCACTCTGCAGTGCAGCCGCGTCTGGCAGGAGACAGCTGCCTCCAGCTATCTGTAATTACTTTTTACCTGCTCAGAAGATATTTATGGATGTGGGATAAGTCTCTGGATTCTGACCCCCTTTACTTCTACTACCTACAAGATGGAATCAGAGTGGGACTGCTCAGAACTGGTTACACAGCCAGTGTAGGTCCCACCAGATGTCTCAGAGCAGGCACGGGAGGCACAGGAAGCATCACCAGCAGCCTGCTGCACCCACCTGGGTGAGAGCCACCTCCAGGTGAATGCTCTGCATCTCACACTGCAGCTCTTTGGAAAGGAGCCACTGGGCCACAGAGGAGCACAAGAAAAATGCCTCATCTGCAGCACACCCAGCATGGCTCTGCAGAGCCAGCCACGCCTGGCCCCAAGGCACTCACAAAAGTGACAGCAGAAAACCAAAGAGATCATTTTCTAGCTACATTCATTTGTATGACCTCAAAAGTCAAGTTTCACATAATCCAAAAGACAGAGATTGCCCGGTGGATTTGTTTAGCAACTCAATTTCCCAGTGGAAACAGCTACTTCAGTCCAGCACAGCATGGGGAAGGACCTCCCTGGCAGGGTGGGAGGAAGAGGCTCTTCTCTGCAAGGGAACAAGGAGATATTGCAGCCCTACCTGTAAGGTGAGAGGATGTTGAGAGGTGGAGGGGTATTGCAGGTCCTGTAGGTTTCAAGGACAGGCACAGGGAGAGAATCTCTGTCAAAGAGCTTCTGGTCCTGAGTGGTGGAGCTTTTGAAGGCCTTCCTGGTGTTAATGCCTTGCAAGGAGACTGTAAGGAAGAGAACAAGTGAAGAACAGCTTGACCCAGGCCAATGACACTGAAGCCCAAGCAGTGAACCTCTGATTTCAGCTGCAGTTCTTGGCATGCTTTGCAGTTCTTAAAGTCAGGTTCCTTTTCTCACAGATCCCTTGGGAAACTCATCAAATCTCCAGCGTGCTGCCAAGATCTGCTGCTCCATCAACACAGCTCTGCCTCCAGTGGCCCATGGGCTTTGGAACCCCTGTGACCAATCTCAAGCAATTCATCCACTGCCCCCCAACTGCTGCAGAGCGAGTTCCCACACGGAGAGCCACTGAAGAGCAAAGCCAAACCAGCTGTCCAAGTGCTCTACTGGGAGGCAGGGAAAAGGTCCCTCTCAGCTTCCAGAGAACACATTCCTACAGCCATGGCAGTGTCAGGCTGGGTTTACGGTGCTGAACCAACCATGCTGACTCAATGAGAACCTTCACCATGCTCAGCCTGTGCTCCACTCCATTACCTTCCTCCTCTTTGGGATCCAGCTGAGTGACTTTGACTTGCAAGCGGTCAACTCTCTCGACGAGAACGCTCACCCGAGAGGCAAAGGTGTTGGCTTGAGTAAACAACTCTCCAAATATGTCTTCTGCAGATTTACCTGCAATATTAAAGTGTCCACATCATTCTCATGAACCACATCACACCATACTCAGTCTCCCAGCTTGTCTTTATGAAGAAAGAAAAAGAAAGAAAGAAAGAAAGAAAGAAAGAAAGAAAGAAAGAAAGAAAGAAAGAAAGAAAGAACCACTCTTTTCAAGTTTGTCAGGGCTGAGTTTAACATCCAGGAAGAAAGCGCTTTGTTTCACCAAAACCTGACATTTCCAAGGGATCTTCAAGCAATAAGGAAACAATTGAGACACACTTTAAAGTCTATTAAAGTAACAAACTAAAGAGGACTGACAGCACTACACTGGTCTGAATGTGGATGGATTTGAAGGTCCTTTAAGATTCTCTGCTGTTCTGTTTATTAGACAAGGAAATACAGCTAGATTTTTATTGCTCTGGAGAATCTCAAAGGCTCCCAGTCTCCAGCAGGCCTGCCTCCAGGGAAGCTGCCACACATTTACAAGCTCAAAGTACTCTGGAAGTAGAGAGCAGACCCAGTCCTGGATCCCAAAGCTGGAGCTGAAACCGCAGCTGACAGCACTGACCCTGCTGTTCCTTCAGGTGGCAGTGTCTGAAAAATTGATGCATTCACATTGATTCTAAATCAAAACCAAAGGGGAACTTCTCAATCAGGGACATTCTTTCTGGAACAGCTTGGACTACCCAGTGGGCTGCTCTGACAAGCACCATCCATGGTTTGGGCCATGAGAGCACCTGGGGCTCAGATCAGGAGCTGCACCACTTACAGGGGCAACAAGAACATGGCCCTGTCCTTAGGAGTCTAAAACCTACAGTGCAACAAGAGATGGCCACAGGTAGACAGAGGTGGGAGACTTGGAAGAAACACAAGAACTTCCACGGAGTCCTGTTTTCTTGTTCTGCTCCAGGGCACAACCCAAGACAGGGTTGAGAGGACAGCGTGGAGCAGAGCAGACTTGGCACCGACCGCAGACATGGGCCCGTGGTGTTCCCACTGATGGGAAACATTTCCAGCCACGGCTGCTGAGTACAAGGCTGCTCCCAATAAGCAGTCTGCTTTTGAAGTGCATCATCATATGGTCAACAGTTTGTTCTGGAATCTGTTACTCCTAAAGATCCTCTCCGACATTCAGGAAAGAAAAAACAGTTGGAAGTCTAACTACAACAGCAATTTTGGAAAATGCTGTTGTCTACAGAGTCAGAGAGACAAAGCACCCCTTGCACAAGGCAAGGCGAGGGCATCCCCCAAAGCCCAGCTGCACAAACACTCCCAGCTATCTAACCTGACATATCAACTCCTTGTTCCTGCTCCCAGGAGATCTCCTTACACTGCCAAGCACGGGGAACAAGTCAGGTTAAAATTCAACCTTCTCCACCCCTTCTGGTGGCAATGCCAGGTCCAAGTGTTTGTAGAAAGCAAATGCTGAAGGTTAACTTCAACTGACCTCTTCCTTCCACCCTCCTAGACAATGCAGACTCCACATATGCTCAATTAACAAACCCAAACTCATGAGAAGGATTTTATGTTTGGAGATCTAAGGGCCAGGTAGCTCTCGTTGTAGTCATGTTTCATCTCCATTTTCAACACCAGCACAGACCAGCTCTCCTATCTGACCAAACAGAGTAAAAATTTATGTGTGGGAAAATGCAAAACCTTCCAGCAACAGCTCAAAAAAAAAAAGTTGCAATTTCATTTCTACTTTCACAAGAAGTGAAAAACATTTCTGAATTTCACAAGGAACTGCAACAAGCAATAAGGGAAAATTAAGTCTTTGGTTTGCAAAGTATATTTCAAGTAAAAAATAATATGTAACAGCATTTTCTATACTGGTTTTGACCCTGAAGAGAGAAGAAGAGATGGTCTGTGTTCACTTGCCTGTAGGTGCACCTGGAGTTATCACCCAGCATCTCACACATCACCTGAGCTTCACAAACACTTTAAGATGGGGTAAGACAGAGATTAATTTTTTAGTTTAGTTACTTTGACTGCAAAAGTGCAGCTTACAATCAGAATTATCTTTGTCATGCACTGGCAGGAAGACAGACTACTTGATTTAATAGGTCCTTCCATCTTTAACTTGTGGATTCTGTAAAATCACACAAAACCGCGCAGCCGACTTATACAAAGTGCTCCCAGCTGCGATAGTAACGAAGGGTAAACTCACTGGAATATGAAAGTTTGACAAGATTTATGTTTGCATCTTTGTAAAGAGACTGTGGTGCACCAGGCATGGCTGATTATTCACTTGACAGGGCTGTCACAGCCTACTGAACCTGCTCTACGTTCCTGTAATAGTCAAGGTACAAGGAGAGAGAGAATTTGTTTTCTGGAGAGAGGAAAGGGCGGGGGGCAGGAGTTTGGTCATTTGGGTGCAAGCGTAGTCTAAACATTGCTTTATTTAAAATACTGCTGACCCTGGGGAAGTGGATGGTGCTCAGCATTTCCCTCCCACCTGCCCTGCTCTCCTCCCGCACTGAGTGTCAGCAGGAGGCACCTCTCAGTCCCCACCCAGGTACCTGTGACTGCTCCAGCAGCTCACACCTCCTCCCCACATCCCAGCTCCCAGGGTACCTTCCCCAGGAAGAAGCAGGCTGCAATTTAACTCCCAGCGCTTCAGAAGGAGAGCAGCTTTGAATATCTGTGCAAAGAAGGTCTAAACCTGTGGGATCTGGCCAGGGCTGTCACACTAACCCACAGCGTGTCTCTGAACAGGGATGAGCCTTCCCTGCAGCTGGGCTTTGCACAGCTTTACTGCCTCCTTCCTCACCATTTCACATGCACGAGATGGATTTCACTCACACTCCACAACCATCTTGGCTACCAGACCTAACAAATGAACAACGAGGGCCAGTTGAACGCGAGCAGAGAGCCTGGTCTCGCCTGTGCAGTGACATTTCTCCAACCCAACAGAATGTGACACCGACTGGCAGCAAACACGGGCCCAGATTTCAGTGACAGCCATGGTTTGCACTGCTGGAAAGAAGCTGCACCCAAACTTTGCCTGCCACATGGTGGAAGACAAGGGCTTGCTTTGCAGAGCAAGCAGAAGGGCTTGCAAACACCCCAGAGAAGCTAAACAATAGATTAATTTGATTATCAAAGTCTCGCTTCAAGGACAAAGGTGGTTAATCAGAACCCAGAGCATTTCAACAGAGTATGGAGTCATCCCAGAGAGACCACAATTAACTCTTCCTTTCTCCTATGGCATGTAGACCTGTGTTTCCCCTCCAGCTTTTCCAAGGCTACGGGTCAGCCCACTGGAGAGCTGAGCCAGGCATCGCTCCAGCTCACGCTGCCATTTGAGTGAGCAGCCCCAAACCATCGGCGCTCTGGAGGCACCACTTGGCTCACACAGGTCTTTGGGTCTCACAACACAACAAACAGCAGCAGGGGCAAACTGGAGCTTCTGCGTGGGGGCTTTAATTATCTTTCATTAAAAATAAGACTACTGACATGGTGTAGATTCAACAGAGTCAAGCTCCATTTAGTAGCGCATGCAATTACAGGCACGTTCTCTGACACAAGATCCTGCCTGCTCCGAGAGCCTCCCATTTTACAAGCCTGAGTTGTGCTCCATCCTTCCATCTGCAGTTTCACTGCAGCCTCTCACATGCACACACACATACACACACCCCCCTCCCCATTTTCTCTTAGATAGGAAGGCAGTGGGACCAGGGATATGAAATTAGCATCAGATTTCTTTAGGAAAACATTTTAGCATTACCCAGGGAAGGCAGATGGGGGAGAAATAGGAACACGAGAGTAGAAAGGGAGCTAAATAAAGAGCAGTAGCGACTCCTGAGGGCAACGCGCAGGCTCGCCATGGTACTCACTCAGGCTGCCCAGCTGTCGAATGACATTTGCCAGGGTGATGTTGGTCACGCATTCCAGCTCGCTCGGAACGCTAGGCAACGTCTGACGGCACAGGTGCCTTGGCTCAATGTTCCTCGTTACTAACGGCATGGTGGACCTGCTTCAGGCACTGTTCTGAAAGATGAAAAACAACCCAAAAAAGAAACAGGAAAGGATTACTCAACCGCAAATTCCAGGCACACCAGAGCCATGGTGTTCGTTTTTCCTGCTCTCAAACGGCTTTACTTATAAGCCTTCTTCCTCCCGCTCCCCACCCTGAGAAAACTGGTTCATCAGAAATAAAGATCCTCCTGTTCTCCGACTTGCAGTGACAGCAGAGCCCCACCAGCCCAGGTACAGAGGCAGAGATGGAGAACTCCACATCTTCGCCCACACTGCCGCTGTTCCCCTCCTACCCACCCCGAGCCCGGACAGGGCTCCTGCCTCCCGCGCTCACACAGCGCCTGGCACGACTCTTACGAGCTGCTCCTCAGAAACATTCCCAACTTGCAATCAATAGCTGCTTAAATCGTGGAGATGAAGACAGGAGATGTTATTGCACAGAAAAAGAAAGAACAAAACAGGCTTCTCCCAGCACACCAAAGCACACGTGGTGCCTCCCTGCTGGAGAGGCACACGGGGCTCTCCTGGAACAACAGGAAGCGCTTGCAGCTGACCAGGAAACTTTCTGGTGACTGTTCCTTATCCTGCAGGCTGCACCCCTCTTCCCTTGGGAAATCCCCCGGGGATGAGGTTTACACTGGACCATTGTTTTCGTGCTAGAGCAGTTTAAGGTTGAGGGAGCTCTAATCAGGATGCAGGACTGGAGTGTGCTCAGAGGCAAGGCAGGATTGATTGTACAACAGGCAGGACAAACTTCCAGTTCTTAAAAAAACTAATAAAATAAAAAACCTGAAGAAAACCTAAGTGTCTGGAAGTTATGTTTTGGACAGAAAATGTTTTTATGTGCAGGTCAGTGTCTTGAACTAACAAAAACCTTCTTTGCTAACAGGCCCAAATGTTTAAGCTCCCTCCCAGATCGTCCAGCTTCAAGAGGGAGAAGGAAACCTGTGTGACCAGCTCACTAGAAGGAGCATCATACATGCCTGAAATCTTTAGGACTAAGTGAAAGCAAATACATCCCAAGTTCTTGATTAATTTAGAAGGGGAAAGAATCACTTTTCTAGGTCAGCTGAGGAACAACCCAAGAGAAGCAGGCAGCTCCCATGTGATAGGCATGCGGATCTGCTCGGGCTGGGTGTAAAAATAAAACAGGAAGCGAACAGCTTGGGGAACATGGCTTCCTGTCACCACCAGCAAAAACCCAAGAACCATAAAAAATCAGCTGTTTGCTCTTGACTTTGAGCCACCCTTTGATAGTCTCTGTGGCAGCTGGCAGCTTATCTTTGAGGTCCAGGAGTCCTTCCTGGATGCTTTTCTATCAGGGTGTTAAGAGGAAGAAGTGGGCATTATCCCTCCTAATTACCTCAGAAGCCAGATTTTGAATTGCTAAATTTGACCCATTAAGGCAGAGGAGTTCAAGAGCCGCAGCACCGGGCCTGGGATATCTCCCAGACAAGCAGATGTAGGTTGCTACCATTTTGCAACGCCTCTACACGAGGGATTTCACAGCATCTCAGAACGCAAGGATGGTTTGGGTTGGAAGGGACCTTAAAGCTCATCCTGTTCCAACCTCCTGCCATGAGACCAGGCTGCACAGAAAGGGTCCCCAAAACCGAACACCTTATGGAAAAGGGGAGTCAGATCTGCATCCAAATAAATAAAAGCAAGACCCTCTGAGGATCGAGTTGTTTTTCCCCGTGTCCACTGCAGCCATCAGTAACTGCTGGGATATTTAAAGAAAAGGGTGAACTAAGGAAGGGCTCTGACCTTCCCCTCCCAACACCCCGTGTTTTATCGATTCCAGCCCGAGCCCTACAATCTTTTGTCAGCTTTAGTGCTTCATGCCAGACAAACTTTCCCAGCTCCCCCCAGACTGCAGTCTGCACCAACAAGCAGCTCTCATAAACAAGGCAGCATTTGCAGGCTGCCTGCATCCAGCTTCTCCCCTGTGCTTCCCCAGGGCTTGGCCAGGGAGCACACACGGTGGGATCTGCAGAGCTGGACTGGACAGCCTGGCTGGAAACCTTCCAAGGTGGAGGACAGACAGAAGGAAAACAGCAACAGGAAAAATAAGCCTGGAAGTGGGGGATGAGATGTGAGCATACTGTATAAAAGGAGACAAAAAACCCCCCCAAGATGATGGGTAGCATGGTTGGATAAATGCAGGTAACATTGATCTCTGCTAAGATGGGGAAAACAGGGCAGAAAATGGGAGCAGTGCCTCAAATACCAACAAAAAAAAGGCTCTGGATATGTTGCCAAAACACCCCAAAATTGTTTGCCTTCAAAGCATGTTTTGAAAGTAAAAGCAAGGAGTAGTGGTGAGAACTGCTTTTCTTAAAAGAAAAACTAAGGCAGAGCACATGTACAGCACGAATTTGCACTGGCACAAGACAGCAGAGATAAAGGCTAAGGAAAAGGCTCCCTTTATAGCCCAGCTCGTCCTGCCAGCCACCCCCACCCTCCCAGCCACACTCCACTGCAGAAGGAGAGTTTTGCCCTCATGATCACAGCAGCGCTTCCCAAGGCCATGGGGACAGCTCTGCTGCCCCTAAACCCAGCCAGGATCCAGCAAAGGAAGGGATTAAAGTAACCCTGTGGAGCATCAGAGATGATCAAGGCAGGAAGGGCAGGATGGGCTGTGGACAACCACCCAGCTCTCCCAGCAGCTTTTGGATAAGAGGCATTTTAAAGCAAAAATTCCTCTATTCCGAGCAGAAGGATGAGGAGCTTCAAGATTTTATGAAGGAAATCTGGGACTTGCAAAAAGAGCGGGTGATGTCCCTGTAAGAAGACTGTAAGACTGCTTTTTCCTGGAGTGTTTGGAGGGTAGAGATAGAGATAACAGCTAATGGGCGCCTGTAAAACCTTCATGCCTCGTGAGTAGGTGGGACAAAGATTAATAGTGTGGATTGGAAAATAAGTGGTGTATTTCAAAAGCAGGAGTCAGGCAGGGCAGAAAACCAGGTGTGGAGAAGGGGCAAGGTATGAGAGCAAAGGGGGAAGAGGAAGCAAAACACTGGAGGCAGCACAAGGCATGAGCTGGGGGCAGGGAGGAGACACAGTAAATAAAAGAAGGGACAGAGCTATAAAAGCTTTCTGGGAGGCTCATGCTGTTATTCTTTAAGAGAGTCATTAAGGAGGAGACTGACAGTGCAGTGCCAAGCACGGGCCATCCAGAACCGCTTCACTTTCCGTGCTCAGGGCATGACAGCACAGCACAATTCCACCCCGGCTGGCCAGCCTGGTCATCAAGCATTAGTCACTGTCACACAATGACCACAGACCATATATTATAACTAAATCCAACCATTCAGATGCAACTTAAATGAATTGCAAGGCCGAAAATCCTTATCTTTGGGGCAAAGATAAGCGTTTCTATTTGCTTATGAATGCTGGAGATAGGATTTCTTTTGGGAGTGTAGAGTTTTGGGGTGCAGACACTGTTTTTAAAGAAGCTGCAAGAATGACATGGGCACAGAGGAGCTGCCGTGATCCCAGTGTAACAGGAGAGGAGATAAGTATGTTAGAAGTAAAAGGAAACTGCCTCTAGAAACAGAAAACTCTGCAACAGATTTCTAATGAATATGGAAAACAAAGAAAGGCATCAAATTGAGACACAGAGCGAGGAAAGAAGTTCAGTGATCTCTGCTGGCTGGAAGAGCCCTAAGGAAAATCCACAAACCCTGCTGCATCAATCCATGTTCAAAACACTCATCCTCCCAACCACTGTGCTTCACACCTTCTTAAAAACAAGGAAACAAATTATTTTCCTCTCCCACTCGAACCAGACCCTTCCTACCTGCTCCTAAGCACTTCCTCTGAAGCCTCCAAGTCATAACTTGAATCACAGAAGGCTCCAAGAGCCTTGGTGATGTTGTGAGGGCAGTGACTAAAAGACAAACCATCTGAAAGGCCCAGCTTTGCCCCGCAGCTCCTCTCCCCTTGCTGCCCCACCTACAGCTGGGCATTGCCAGGATGCCTCATAATTTCCCCTCTCCCAAAATGCTTATGCAGGCTCTGCTGAGCCCTGGCCTGCTCCAGCCCAGAAAAAAGTTTGCTGAGCACAAAAAAGCCCTGGAAGCTGAATTCACTGCTCCTACATTCCTGCTGATGTTCCAGCCTCAACTGGCACCTTGTTTCCAGGATTCACCAGGTTTTTGCTCCCCATCATCCTTCCCAACAACTCCTGTCCTTTCTCACTTCACACATCATGGTCTTGGATGCCTCATGCTTTTCCAAGAAAGAAGAATCCATGAGTAGAGCTTCTTCCCGTGGCTGCTGATCTGACACCCTGCTCCTGCCACAATAAGCTCTCACCTTGAATGTCCTGCTCTCCAGCTTTTAAGAGGATTCTGACTTTGGCAATTAGTTCTGCAAATACTCTTGGGCGCTGGGGAACAAGCGTGGCCCAACACAGGCTAGGAAAGGGGAAAAACGTGTGACTTGCAATTCCTGCCTTTCCGAATCCAGCACTTTAAGCAAAGCCCAGGTAAATCCAAGATAAGCGTGCTGCTCCAAGATTTCTTATCAGCAAGCCATCGACTGCTCTCCCCATGAGCTCTGCTGCAGCAGATCACTCAGGAATCCCAGTTCTGGATTAGAATCAAGTACAATTGGTTTGCTTCAAACAAGAACTGCCAGTCCATAAACCCCTCGCACAAAGCTGTGTCTTATTGACTATTTTTAATAAATAGGGCTGGCACAGTAAAATTGAACAATTGTGAGGAACAATAAAGGAGACAGACTTTGATTACAACTATTGAGAAGCAATACAGGGATGTTTCAGCATTGACTACTTGCTTTCCAAGGCAAGTTCTGTCAACTGAAAACAGCAACTCAGAGCAAATACTCCTTAAAAAGTGTTTTGGAGCAGAGCAGAAAACAGCACTGCACAGCAAGAGAGGAACCAGACCTGGTTTTTGGGGTTTTTTTGTAGAGCAGGCAGATAGCACAGTCACTGTGGTGGTGCAGAGGAGAAGGCAGGCAGGACTCCAAGGCGAGCCCTGCGGATGCAACGCACACAAAGAGCTGTAAATAACAGGTGAGGTGGAGGGAGAGATCTGGCAAGGTTCTCCTCACTGGTATTTGACCAGTTAGCATAGTGTTACTGGGAGTCACCTGGGTAATTCCCCGCTCAATGTGACACACAACCTCTTAGATCAGGGACCATCTGCAAATAAATCTGGACCCCAGCAGTGAGATCATCTGTCATAGTGTCTGGTGTAGCACAAAGCACCTAAGGAGGGCAGAGCGCTTTTTTTGGGAAAGGTAGGGGAATTTAGGCTTGATTTCCAAGTACGTCAGGGTGACCAACCACCCTGCCCTCGGCAGGGCTTACAGGATCCTCTGCCTGGACACAAACAGGCAGCACAGTCAAGGAGACCAAGCCCTCAGCTAAGCGCTTTGGAGAGCCGCCTCTAGGAGTGCCCATCGGGGGACTAGGCACACCAGCAGGTCTGGGAATGAGGGGGAAAGGAGATAATCAGATCTGAAATTCCCATCAGTATGAAATAAGACTTAACTCAGTAGCTTGCCAACGCAGACCGACTGTTCTTTCTAATGTCTGTGACAACTCTGCTTCAAATTTCAAGCTTCTCTCAGCAGTAACTACTCCCCCATGTAGCTGTAATGGCCAGAAAGAGACTGGCTTTTATGTAACCCCAAAAGACTTGCAGAAAGGGAAGCAGCAGCCACACACACACACACAGAGGGAGAACTGAGTGGGAAAAAAAATCAGCAGAAGGCTCTGCTGAGTGCTCAGGGCTATATCCAAGCTCACAATGCAGCCACAGAGAAGTGGGATGCGGCAATCAGAAATGCTCCAGTTCCACGCTCCGAGAGAGACCCAGCAATCAGTGCTGCATCCGAGCAATAGGGAGCGAAATTATAGAGCAAACTGCCATGTGATGCCACAAACTACTCCATCCCGCCAGCTGTAACAAGTATTCATTCCCAAAAATGCATCACAGGCTCATCTGTCATTACCAGCCCAGCCTGCCAGCAGCTGAGCAGGAGTCAGCAGTGAAGGGCAGCTGCAGGGCTGCTTCCTTTCACAGTGGTCTATTCTCCCAAAAAACCACGGGGGAGGCAAACGGGTAAAACCCCCCGGGCGCAGCGGAAAACATTGCCCACCATCTCTCAGCAGCCGGTGGGATGGGAAGCACAGGCTGTGTTTTCACCCACCATCACACAAAAGCTCTCCTGAAGCAGGATCTACCGAAAATCCAGGACCTTTGGGAGAACACACTTAGCTGATCTCAAAACCCCACATCCACAGCCCCTCTGTGTACTAGCCAGGCCCTTCAATCAGCAGGCAGAGAACTCTCGGGCCCGATGTGCCGGTGTTATGAAAGAGGATGTTTGGGCAATACCGTGGGGCGAGAGCAGCACTGCCCTTTTCCACAGCGGGAACGTCAGCCCTGATCCCACAGCATAACCAGGACTGTACAGCGTGCAGTCCTTGACACAACAAACATCCAGCCCGCTCCAATCCCAGAGTAAAAATAAACCTTTTTTTTTTTCCCTCCCCTGCCTTCGCCCCCCCCTCCAGTCTGCTGGCTCTGAAAAATGCAAAAGAGGCTCAGAAAGCCATTTTCTGCGGGTTTTTTTGTCTGGCTCATGCATTATCATCATCATTTACTGCCCTCAAGGGGATTGCACAGGTGTGACTGAAAATTTGGCTCTTCCTTTTAAACTTTTTGTTATCAGCTTTGCTGAAGATGATCTTGCTGGAATAAATACCAGGCTGCTCTCCTGGAGAGGGACTCGCTCAGAGCTGTTGTCAGAAATCTGTCTGGGGGTGGAAGGATGGGGGTGTCACTAATGGGGAACATACAGATCCTCCAGGCTTCTGCTGGAGTGCTAATAGAGCCAGCAGTTTGACCTAGACTTTTATTTTTTTAATTCCTAAGAAACAAACCATTGCACTAATTAATGTTTCCATTCATTTAGCTGAAAAACAAGTTAAACAAAGAGGGTCACCTGGTGTTCCTATCAATACCTGACTAGGATACAGGCAGAACAAATGCATTTAAATAAAACTCTAGAAGAGACGTGACAAGAGAAAGGCAGTTTAGCTCAAATTAAAGAGAGCTGTCACAGGGATTTGATTCTCAGAATATAGAACTATTGATTAAACAGGAATTAAAGCTCCAGAACAGAAAGGTTTCAAGGTCTTTGCTGTGAGGGTATACATCAGGAGAGAGAGGCAGGACTCCTTCAGCACCACAAGAGCTCTGGCTTTGTTGCTTCCTAGGAAACAGGAGCAGCAAAGGGAGCAGAATGCTCTCTACTAAACCTGAGAATAATTTGGGCAAGGATACAAGGTCAGTGACAACACCGAGAAGCATCACAAGTGTCAATCAACAGGTAGCTTTGGTGTACTTGGGTATTGAAAACCCACAATAGGTTCTAAAACATTTCAGGAGCATGTAGGGAGAGGCCTGGGCAGGTTTCAGTCCTAGAATCCCACAATCCTAGAATGGTATGGGTTGGCAAGGGCCTTAAAGCTCATCTCGTTCCACCCCCTGCCATGGCAGGGGCACCTTCCACTGTCCCAGGCTGCTCCAAGCCCTGTCCAACCTGGCCTTGGGCACTGCCAGGGATCCAGGGGCAGCCACAGCTGCTCTGGGCACCCTGTGCCAGGGTCTCACCACCCTCAGGGAAGGATTCCTTCCCAATTTCCCACCTAACCCTACCCTCTGGCAGTGGGAAGCCATTCCCCCTTGCCCAATGTCCCCCTTCAGCTCTCTTGGAGCCCCTTTAGGCACTGGAATGGGCTTTGAGGTCTCCCTGGGGCCTTCTCCAGGCTGGACACTGTCAGCTCTCCCAGCCTGTCCCCAGAGCAGAGGGGCTCCAGCCCTCATTCCAACAGGTCCACGTCCCTCCTGTGCTGAGCACCCAGAGCTGGAGGCAGCACTGGAGGTCAGCAGGGTGCAAGAGAGGGGCAGAATTTCCCAAGCCTCACAGTCAGCAGCAGTGCTGAATTCACTTCAAAGGGCGTTGACTAGAAGAGACACGGTGTAGGTGGGAAGGCAGGCAGTGCCCCTGCCCACAGCTGCCCGGGGAGCTCCAGCAGGAGCCCGTGGCTGCGGGGATGCCAGCGCAGAAGCCCAGCCCTGCTGCCAGAAGGGCAGGGCTGCTGCTCCCTCCATCCCAGCCTGGCCTGCTGCTAATGAGCACAGCAGCTCTGCTCCCTCACCTCCCAGCAGCCTCCCCAGCCACAGGAAAGGCTTGTGTCTGTGCACTAACAAAGCCCAGCTCACAATACAGCAGCACATTCTCATTCCTGGGCAGCGCTCGGTAATTAACATGGAAAGAGAGGGTGTGCTTTTTTCCCCCTAAATGACTTATTCGTTAAGTTCGAGCATATTTTAACCTTCCTTTTCAGCAGATAAACTCTGTCTCATTTGCAGCTAAGCTCAGCCTTCCCTTCTTTGCCACACACTAAACTATTTTGATTAATGAAAGAGTAGGAACAAACCAGTTCCAAGTGTTTTCTATAGAGCTCAACTGCTCTTTCAGTTTCAACTCACGCCTAGATAATTATATCACAGCTCTGAGTGCCCCCACCCTTCTGCTGCACTTGGGGAATACTGGAAAGATAAGTCTTTTCTTAATTATTAAATGTAAATAGCTCATTAAATATAATCCAATTACTTTAATTGTAAGAAAAAGGAAGTAATTACAATATGTACATGTATTCTTGCCTGAACAGTTTTAATATCTTATAAATGAATCTTTGCAGCATTAATATTTTAAGTCAACCTTTGACATGAGGGGAGAGAAAAAAAAAAAGGACATTGACTCCCTGATATTTTCCACAAGTGTTGTATCAGCTGGGATTTTGGTCACAAAAAACCAAGAAAACAGCCTTGAGCATCTAAGTCAAAACGGTTTATAAACAGCATCTTAATAAAGTCAAAATAACACACAGGCTTTCCATTGTGGAGGGAAAAAATAAACATATAAACACGATGCCACGTGAAGAGCCTGATTATGGTTTTGGGACCTCAGGAGCCCAGCAAGATGGGCACTGCTGTGAGAGCAGGAGAACAGGCAGGATCCCACCACACCAGTACCAAAAGCCACCACGTATCTGGGATTTTCCAGTTTTTCCCCACACCTATGGTTTGTCCTGCTCAAGGGTGGGGACAGGAACCAGGGCCGGGGGAGAAGGGGCCTGCTCCACATCTGGGATTACCCAGCTCTCCCATGGCAGTGTCCAGTGAGGTGATCCCACAGAAATGCTGAATGCAGCGTTTGTGTGTGCACAAGCCATCTGTGCAAGGCACAGGCACGGCCCAGGATCCCAGGCTGCCATTTGGGATTTGCAGGCAGAGCTGCAGGAAGCTGCTAGGAGCAGCCCTCTGGTTTTGCTCAACAGCATGACAATCCCTGGACTCACTTTCTCCATCCCTGCAGCCAGCAGGACTGAACAACCCTCCAGCAGACTCCAGCAAGGCCCCGTTTCGATCAGCCCCCCTGGTCTGACAGAGCGGGGTCAGGTTTCAGCTTGGCTGTGGTGACAGATGCCTGTGAAATCTCCTTGGGACAGGCAGAAAAATATTCAGTTTAAACTGCAGTTGTTTCCATTTTGCATGTTCTGAGCCCAGCAGTGATCTCACCTTACGTAATCTCCAGTGCAAAGTCCAGGCTCTGGACCATCCAAACCTATTCAAGGGTGTTTGAAACCATAAAATCCCACAATGGTTTGGCTTGGAAAGGGCTTCAAAGCTCATCTCGTTCCACCCCCTGCCATGGGCAGGGACACCTTCCACTATCCTAGGTTGCTCCAAGCCCTGTCCAGCCTGGCCTTGGGCACTTTCACAGAGGGGGGCTGCTCTGGGCAGCCTGTGCCAGGGCATCACCACCCTCACAGGGAAGGATTTCTTCCCAAAATCTAACCTAAACCTCTCTTTCAGTTTGAAGCCATTCCCCCTTGTACCATCCTCATGGCCCTTTTCCCAATTCCCTCTCCAGCTCTCCTGGAGCCCCTTTAGGCACTGGAAGGGACTCTAAGGTTTCCCCAGAGCCTTCTCTTCTCCAGGTGAGCACCTCCAGCTCTCCCAGCCTGGGTTCAGAGCATCTCCATGGCCTCCTCTGGACTCTCTCCAGCAGCTCCACATCCTTCTTGTGTTGGGGGCCCAGGGCTGGATGCAATACACCAGGTACTGGAGTACAGGGGGAATCATCACTTTATTGAACTGACCTTTTTGGGAAAAGAGAGATTAGACCGTATTAGCGATGCTAAGGATGCAGGCCTTTCCAGCCAAGCTTACCACAAGGTCTATAATAAGCTGCTTTATGGAAACCTCTCATGTGAAGCCAGCCCCTAGATGTAACCTCCTCGATACAATATTGAATTCTCAATAGCAACCAAAAGGCTATTTTGTATAAGTTAATTACAGCCGTTTTTAATTTAGCTTGCAGAAGGGAAGCGGCCAGTGATTTCATGCTGCCCTAGACAGAAGGTAAAGGTTTTCCACAAGCTGTGTTTATAGCTCTATGCTTTCCTCCAGCAAAGCACCGGCTCTGCAGCTGCTGGTATTGAAAGAACAGGATCTGGGTGTGTGCGTGGTTCTCTCTCGCCTGGTTGGGTTTTTTTGCAGCTGCAAGGCCAAACCCATACGAGTGCGTGTGTGCTTTTTCTTACGGTGACAAAGGCAGGGTGCCTGAAAGGGAACTCGCTTCCGCTCTGGCAAGCACTCAACCATTTGCTGGGCTAAGGGGTGGTCGGGGAACTTTCACCCATCCATTCAGCCAAGGCCGCTATTCCCCCTCCCTCCCAATTAAATCCCATTTTTTGCACTCCATGCATGAACTGCAGCCACACCAATACATCAGATATTGTGGCTGATAGCCTCCTCTGAATGCCACTTAAAGCCCTCCAGTGCGGAGCGCTCTGAAAGCAAAGCATCGTTCATTCTTTGAGCGACAGAAAGAGACTTTTGCTATCAAGAGACCCGAAGTAAGACTCTAAGTAGTAGGAAAAGGGCATCCAGAGAAAGAGGAAATGAGAAATTAAAACCACATTCAATCTTATTAGTAGTAATACAATAGGTCAACAAGTGTACTTTGCACAACTCCACAGCACGGGAACTATTTATGCAGAACTTGGAGCAGTGACACCAGCAAGTGTGGTGTTTACCAAACCCAGCAAATTTCGTCAGCACTACCTTAAAGTGCCCAGCTGGGAGGGGAGAGGGCTGGAGGGGGATAGTGCCTCCATGCCTTGCTTAGGAGATGAGAACGTGAGGAATACTCCCGCTCCTCTTTCTCCATCTGAAACATTTTCTCTCTCAAGGGATTTCCACATCTTACGAGCACAGCCTCTTTGAAGTGCTGCAAAGTGGCATTGCTCATCATTTCAGTAATGATAGTAAATAAGCTCCAGTATTTTGTTGATCCTTTTCCTTTTGCTTTACAAACAAAAGGTCAGAGTCATTAGCCCAGTTTGATGAGCAGGGAGAAATGGAGGCTTGGAAGAGGCAGGTTGCTCTGGAACATCACTGGGAACAGCAGTGAATGAAGAAGACAAGTCACAGGAGCTGGGAACAGCCACGCTGGATCACCCAGCCCCCAGATACCCCATGTACTCTCTCCATCACAGCCAGGCATCAGGTGCAGCAAGAAAAGAGCATGGGAGCAGGGCCAGCACAGAGTTAGAGTTCTCCCTGCTTTTCCATGCTGCAGCACCCCATTGCACCTTAAGACCATGTGGAAACAAACACTATCAGTTAACTGTCCTTCATGGATTTTACTTCCTTGAACTGGTCTGATCAGTTCCTTAACTCATCTGAACAGGGCATCTATGAGATCCTGGGGCAGCAAACCCCGTATTTATCATGTTAGGTGACAAGACACTTCCTTTTATGCCCTTCACTTCACAATTAGGGGATTTCAACCTCAAATCTATGTGTGGCTTTGCTTCACAAAGGAGTTATTCAAAGAAATTCACCACCATTCATATAAAACAAGCTCCTGCTGAGCAGAGGGTTCACAGGCTGCAGGTTGGACAGGCCTTGGAGCAACCTGACCTGTGGAAGCTGTCCCTGCCCATGGCACAGGAATGAGATGAGCCTTAAGGTCCCTTCCAACCCAAATTGTTCTGGGTTCTGTGATCAAACACAAGAGAAGCACTCAGTTCTTAGGGAGCACTTTCAGTACAAACCAAGCTAATGACTCATGGCTTAGGTTTGATTCACAGCAGCAGTGAGAAAAAACTGTATTTAGCAGCTGGCTCTGTGTCTGACCCATTCTGGATGTGCACTGCTTCCAACAGCAATGCAGGAGAACCCAAAGCTCACAAAGAAGTCACCAGTGACCTGGGAACAGCTCACCTGGAGCAGTGACACAGCAACAGCCTCCCAGGCAGAACTGCCAGCCCTCAAGAACCAATGCCAACTGCTGCTGCCTCACAGGCATCTCCTGCCTTCCTCCCAGCACCACAGCATCCCTTAAAGCACCACTTCTCCCCAAAACGGGTCTGGGATGCTGCAGAGGAAGAGGAGTTGACAGAGAAGGCACTGAAGGAACAGAGCAGGTCACCACTGACCCATCTGTGAGAGATGCATCGAGCTTCCTGGTGCTTTAAATTCCTTCATCAAAGCCCCTGGCAGATGCATACTTGAGATATCTGAGCTCCACCACTTCTCCAGCAGCAACCTAACACCGGAGAGCTTTGCTGCAATTTCAGGAATTAGGGTAGGATCTGGATGAACTATTTCCCAGGCCCATTACTGTGGGGAAAGAGCTGGGATGGAGAATGTGATTAACAGCTAATGCTGCTTGCTTGAGAAAATAATGTGGAAGTTCACATTTAAGTTCTTCTGGGAAGGGAACCTCCCCTCCTACTGCCTCCCAGGCAGGGAAAAAAATATCCTGCAAACCTTCAGATGGAAAAAGAAATGTCATATAAATGAGAATTAGGTCTGAATCTGATCACCTTGTACCAAGCACCCCTTTCAGTGAAGCCTGACCTGCCTCCCATCCTCAGAAATGAACCAACATGTCTTTTTATTACACAGAGTTGCAAAAACACAAAAGGAAGTAAATGTCACCAGGGTGGTTCTGTTCTGAGCAGTCATTTGCTTATTACCCAGAAGCCATTGCTACATGCCTTTTTTAATCCTGTGTTTATAAATACCTAAAGTATTTAAATAAATGTTAATCTGCGGTAACTAAGGCCCTGATCTCACAAATATTTATCCTTGCACAGTGAGAATAAACACTCAAATACACAAATTTCTTACTACAGATCCCATTTCAGCCAGAGTGTTGTTGAAAACAGTAACACACCAGAAGACAGGCTGGGAAAATAGCTGCATTTTGCCTTCCTGGGTTTCCACAGTGTGTCACTTTTGGGTTGTTTCCTGTGCATTTGTTGTAGAAACTGTACAAAGGAGCAAGGGCAGAGCTGAGCCACCGGACAGGGCTGCTTGTGGCTGTTGGAACCCTCAGAAGGAGCTTTGGCAGTGTTTTTTCCTGGTGTCCCATTCTGCATGAGGACAGCAGGAACTTTATCCACAGCACAAGCAAACAGAATCGCTATTCAATCCCTTTCCTGGTTGGTGACTGACTCATGAGCAGTATTTTGCTCAGCTGAATGACCAAGGGCTCAGTATTATCATCAAACCAAACAGAGGCAAACCCAAAACCTTGCCTCTGAAGTTATTAAACATTTTGAGTCCAGAAAACCCACTGAGAGAAACTACCTAGAAGGCTTAAAGCCAAGTCTTAACACTTGCTGAAACCTTCTTTATTACAATCTGTCACAGAAAACTCGAATTTTTGAAAAACATTAATCCTACCAACCTTTGTTCTTCTATCACCACAAAAATATAAAAAAATAAACCTAGGAAAGGGATTTGTTGCTGTAACTTTATGCACATGAGGCAATCAGTGAAGTTTTAACCCCTCCACCCACACACCGTGATTATCTAACATTGGTGAATGAAATCAACTTTTCCTAGACCAGCCCTGAAGAATGAGATACATTCAAGGCACGCTGAGAAACTGGGTGGGGACTGATCAGAAGGGTTGTATTCCTTGTCATGAATCACTGCCTGCAAATACCTTCTGAGTTGTAACTCACAAAAATATACCATTTCTGTGTGGTGTGTCACATTAGTCATAGGGAAGCCAGTTTCATACTGGCATGAGCCATCAGAAAGGTTTTATTTCTTTAAATTAAAATAACGAAATCTGGGACATTTACTTTTTGATCTCATTACCAGACAAGACAAAAAGTATCACAGTTCTTTTTAAAACCAGTGGAAAATATATAGTTTAGGGGAAAGTCTACACTGAGTTCACCCCTAGAAGTTTATCCTCTTACAATCCACACTTAGGAGGCACAGCAAGGCTTCACCTCATGTCAGGTGGGCTGCAAGGGAACTGCCATACCCACTCCTCCAGGCTTCACATCGTGCAGAAATCAAGGCTTTGGAAGGAAAATCCCAGAAAGTCTGATCCCACCATCACCAACACACCCAGGGATAACAGTGACAACTGCAGCTTGAGCCAAGATCAGCGGCAGGCAGCTCAGGCAAGCTCAGGTCACGCTCTGTCACTCAAACTTCATGTTCTGAAGCACATTCCTTAAGAAGAAATAACCCCCCGAAGTGCCCAGAACTCTGTGTGTGGCGTGCTCTGCCCCAGGGCTGGGGTAACGCTCCTGCCTGGCCCTGGAGGGGAGGGGGATCCAAAGGCACTCTCTGGACACGCTGGCTGTGCTCTCACGGGGAGATGCTGGCTCTGGCTTGTTTTTAACTCCGTTTAGGATTCATCTACCAGTTGGTTTCTATGGCAAAACCCACTCAAGGTCAGGAAGGGACAAATCAGAAGTGTCGCAACGCAGCGCTCCGAATTCCTGCAGCACAAATTCCTGTTCAGCAGCAACTGATTCTGCAGATGTTGAAAATGGGTGGAAAACAAAACTACTGCCCTTCCTCATGTGACTGAGTGCACAAGACTCGGGACTTCCCATAACACGGGACTTCCCAGGTCTGTGGAAGGTGTCCCTGCCCATGGCAGGGGTGGAATCAGAGTCCTTAAGGTCCCTTCCAATCCAAACCACTGCATGATTCTACAAAAGCAAAATTGCTGCATCAGTTTTGTCTCAGGGAAGCACATCCCCACCCCTCAACTGGCTTCCAACATCTTTTAATTTCAACTTCTCCCTCTCATGAGTCTTCAGGAAGGACACAAAAGTGTGAGGGTTACAGAGGGCTCCATCAATTATGACTCTGCCTGCAGCTGATGTATTTAACAGAAGTTTTTTTAATCATTATTAATAGAATTTCGCGTCCACCAACATCTGCAGTGCTGAAAGATTTAAGACTTTCTGTGCTTCCTAGTGCTGAACTCCCAGCATTAGCACATCCCTCAGCCCCACCAGAGCTCTGACCTATGGAGAGGTGCCCAATTCTGTTGCTGCTTCTAAAGAAAGCAAAACAGCGAGGCCAAGTGTGAAATTCTGACAGGGCAATAAAAAATCCTACCACAGGAAGGTCCTTGAAGTCAAGTGACAGCTACCAGGGAGAAGCTGCAACCCTCACCTTTCTCCAGACTACGTGTATCCCAAAGTAACCCCAACACTAACCTAAACGCTGGTGAGGTACAACCACAAGGACATTCCCTAGTAACTCATTTCTTCTCTACAAGAAACACGGTCTGAGGCCACCAGGAGGTCAGTGCACTAACTCGAACTATCCAACCATACCCCAAGCCTTTTTTCAGGGGAAAAAACCCAAGCCATTTCCCTGAGCAGGCTACAGCACCCACGGGGGTCACACCAAGTACTTCTGGATTTTATGTGCTGTGGATGGTTCACAGACAAGGGGGGGACACACGTACCTAAAAGTGCTCCCAGACAGATGGAGGGGCGCACCCAGGAGTGGGGCAGGAACACAGGCAGGACAGAGAGGTTTCCCTCAGTGAGGGCAGCCAGCTCCCACCCGGACAGGCTCTGGACACGGACAGCTTTACTCGGGTCCCAGTGTCAAACTCAGCCGGCGAATGTCTGGAAAGGGAGGGAGCCCCTCTGCTCCCCCTCAAGGGGAGCCTGCAGCACCCCCTTTTGTTTCCTGAGTCCCCCAGCGCTCCCCGCTATGCCAGCCCTCCGGGACAAGCGCAGCACAGCAGAGAGCGGCCAGGCCTCGGGAGAGCCCCAGGCGCCGTTCCCTTCACCCAGCACGGGGCTCCGAGCACCCCCGGGCACCCCGGCCCTATGCCCCGCTTCCCCCCAGGCCAGCCCGGCCCGGGCACTCACCCCGCACGCAACCGCGGCCTCCGGGAGGGGCCGGGGAAGTGCCGGGCCGGGGATGGAGCCCCCGGCCGGGACAGAGCCCCCAGAGCCCCGCCGGGACCGCGGCAGCAGCGGCTCACTATGTGGCAGGAAACACCGCCCGTCTCAACCTTAGCATTCACTATTTGGCAAGGGCCTTGCGGCCCAACTCCAGCGCCTCTGGCTCTTCCTCCCGGGAAGAGACGGCCCGGGGAGGCGCTGGGGAGGCCCGCTCGCCCCTCTCGCACTCACCCTGTCCGCGGCTGTCCCCTGCGCGCCCCTGGGCTCACTACCACCAGGGCGGGCCGGCCCGCCCGTCCGCCATTCCACGGCTCCCCCTCCCTGCCCCGCCGGGCCCTCGCCCCGCCTTCTCTACCAGCCATGCCGCCGCGCCATTGGCTGCCCGCCCGCAGATGCTGCCGCGCCATTGGCTGCGGCTCTCCGTCCATCAAAGCGGTCCTACGCCACTTTCGTACGGACCTGGCGCAGCGGAAGAACCGCACCCAAGCCGGGCGCGCAAAGAGAGTAAATAAGGAGAAGTGTACCATGAGGGAAGATAGACGGGGGGAACCCTGGGCGGTCTGGGGACAGATTACAGAGACAGAGAGGAGAACCACGCCACTAATCACCATTACGACACCTTAAAAATATATTAGTTTGTTTGTGAAAGGCAGATATTGATATTCTTCCAAGTGGCATCGGAGGAAAGGGGTCTCTGTCACTTCCGCACCTCCCCCGGAGAGCTCCGCTTTGGTGTTGCCTTTCGCCTCTATGATCTCCCGCCCTGCAAAGAAAGTTCCACCTGGGGGAGCGGGGGTGTCAAACCAGGGCGGGGCGGCGGCGCCGGCCTGAGGGGGCAGGGGGCTGAGGGGGCAG
>WBNO01028943.1:1438-12099 GCA_013400575.1 Peucedramus taeniatus | reverse complement strand
GCAGGGGACAGGCCCCTGGTGACCCTCCATGGCAGGGGACAAGGCCCCGCTGTCCCCAGCAGAGCGTGGCCTCGCTGCTCCTCCCCGGAGTGGGACATTTCTCCTCTCTGCCCTCCCCTCAGCAGGGCAGGAGTCCCTCTGCTTCCCCCCAGGAATGGCAGCAGGGCTGAGGACGGGCCCTGCCCGGGCTGGCAGCAGCAGCTGCGGCTGTGCAGGGTCAGAAAAGGCTTTTGTGGGCAGGAGCAGGCGCTGGCCCCCGGCCCCCGGCCCCTGTCACCAGCACGGCCAGCAGCTGCACCCAGCCCAGGACTGGGCAGGGAGGCCAGGGCAGGGCTGGGATCAGCCAGAGCTGGGATCAGCCGGAGCTGGGATCAGCCGGAGCTGGGATCAGCCAGAGCTGGGGCCACCCAGAACCCAGTGTCACCCAGAGGCCAGTGTCACCCAGAGCCCAGTGTCACCTAAAGCCCGGTGTCACCCAGAGCCCAGTGTCACCCAGAGCCGGGAGCCCCCAGAAGCCAGGGTCACCCAGAGCCCCNACGGCCAGCAGCTGCACCCAGCCCGGGACTGGGCAGGGAGGCCAGGGCAGGGCTGGGATCAGCCGGAGCTGGGATCAGCCGGAGCTGGGGCCACCCAGAGCCCGGTGTCACCCAGAGCCCGGTGTCACCCAGAGCCCAGTGTCACCCAGAGCCCGGTGTCACCCAGAGCCTGGTGTCACCCAGAGCCCAGTGTCACCCAGAGCCCAGTGTCACCTAAAGCCCGGTGTCACCCAGAGCCCAGTGTCACCCAGAGCCCGGTGTTACCCAAAGCCCGGTGTCACCCAGAGCCCAGAGTCACAGCCAGGACAGGCCCCAGGCCCTGTCTGCAGGGCTGCTGCCCCTCCGGCACTCCCTGTCCCCAGCTGTGGACACGGGCACAGGAGGGTGACCCTGGGCAGCCACGGCCTGGGGCTTCCTCAGCCCAAACTCCATCAGGCCTAACCTGGCACGGGTCCCTCTGCGAGGGACACCCTCAGGTGTGACAGTCACAGGCTGGCATCGTTGGGGTGGGAAAGGATCTCCAGGGTCACCGAGTCCCCACCTTGTCACCAGCCCAGAGCTCTGAGTGCCACCTCCAGGCCTTCCCTGGACACCTCCAGGGACAGGGACTCCCCTGGGCACCCCCTTCCCAAGCACCTTTTCCATGAGGAAATTTTCCCCTAATATCCAACCAACCTCCCCTGGCCCAACCTCAGGCCGTTCCCTCTCCTCCTGTCCCTGTTCCCTGGAGCAGAGCCCGACCCC
The DNA here is from genome assembly GCA_013400575.1 of Peucedramus taeniatus. Classification (NCBI taxonomy): domain Eukaryota; kingdom Metazoa; phylum Chordata; class Aves; order Passeriformes; family Fringillidae; genus Peucedramus; species Peucedramus taeniatus. The sequence continues at coordinate 10,819 of WBNO01028943.1, read as the reverse complement.
CCCGGCTGTCCCCTCCTGCCAGGAGCTGTGCAGAGCCACAAGGGCCCCCTGAGCCTCCTTTGCTCCAGGCTGAGCCCCTTCCCAGCTCCCTCAGGAACTCTCCAGCCCCTTCCCAGCTCCCTCAGGAATTCTCCAGCCCCTTCCCAGCTCCCTCAGGAATTCTCCAGCCCCTTCCCAGCTCCATTCCCTGTCTTGGCCACGTGTCCCTTCTCCAGTCAAACATCTGCTCATACAAAACCTGGCAGAGCCAGATGGAGTCTCCTCGGAGCAGATGTCCCATCACTGCCATCCCAGGGACAGCTCAGTGATGTCCCAGAACTCCTCAGCTGTGTCCCCTCCTCGGTCAGGCCCAGGGGCCGTTCCCTGTCTCAGGAAGGTCAGGGCTGGCTCAGTGATGAGTCAGGAGGGCTGGCAGGAGCCAGGAGCCGGCCAGGACGATCCATGGGATGTTCTGAGCCCAGCTCAGGTGGGGGAGCAGCACAGCCTGGGAGAAGAGCTTGGAATCTCCCCGGCACGGAGGAGCGTGAGGGAGCCGGCAGCAGCACGTGGGTACACGAACAAAATGAGGCTGGATTTGAAAAGCCCCTTCCCTAGAAGGCTCTCAGCAGTGTGCTCATCCCGCTGGAATCTGAGCTCCTCCCAGCAGCATTATTCAGCCTGGCTCCCATTTGTCACGCCGAGGTCGCTCACCCTCCCGCAGGGTCCTATTTGGCCGGGAGGATTCACTTTATCTGCTGATGCAGGGAGAAAAATATTGCTAAAAGCTTGACTTTCAAACCTTGCAGTGTGAAAGAGTCGGGCCTTTCCCATTCCAGGCAGATTCCTGCCCCAGGCTGAATTCCTGCCCCCGGCCCAGCGCTGACTTCAGCTGGCCCCCAGAGCAGTCAGGGGCTCATAAAGGCAGCACAAAGGAAACAATATATTAAAATCTGCTTCACTGCATTAAAGTGGGATCTGCACTAATGAACCAGTCAGGAAGTCATGTCCTCCTCAGGGAATTGTTTCAGGAAAAGTGAATTATAATCCAGGATGCACTGATGGAAAAAATGAGATGGACTTTGGGGAGGGCTGATATAAAGCCCATAATCCATCGAATTTCAGGAACCCGTGCAGGGGGTGGGCCTGCCTGGCTTTAAGGTCCCTGGCAATCCAAACCATCCTGGAATCCTGGAGTGGTTTCCTCACCTGCTTTGGCACAGGGCAAATCCTTCGTCTTCTCCTCTCCAAAGCCTTCCCGTGGTGCTCTCAGTGACAAAACAATTGGGCCAAGAGAAATCCTGGGAGAGTCCCCAGCAGCCACCCAGGCTGGACACAGGGACAGCAACAGTGACTACAGACCTGGGAACCTCCTTTTCCAAGGAAATCGGGCACTTGAGCCATGTTCCACATCACCACTGCAATGCATTTCCAGGGAAACCCTTCCAGATCCCAGCCCTGACAGAACGTGTCCACACACCCCCCAGGCCCCCTCAGCCCCTGGTGGGAGAGGGGTTCTCCATGGGAGGGGTCCCAAGGGTTCCAGAAACATCCAAACAGGAGAGGGGATCTCCATGGGAGAGATTCCAGAAACATCCAAACAGGAGAGGGGTTCTCCATGGGAGAGGTTCCAGAGACACGCAAACCAGCTGGAGAGGAGTTCTCCATGGGAGAGATTCCAGAAACATCCAAACAGGAGAGGGGATCTCCATGGGAGAGATTCCAGAAACATCCAAACAGGAGAGGGGTTCTCCATGGGAGAGATTCCAGAAACATCCAAACAGGAGGGGTTCTCCTTGGGAGGAGTCCCAAGGGTTCCAGAAACATCCAAACAGGAGAGGGGTTCTCCATGGGATTTCAAACACACCCAAACCAGCTGGAGAGGGGTTCTCCATAGAGAGGACTCCAGAAACCCCCACAGGGCTGTCCCCACAGAGGAGGGTCAGGACTGATTCCCTTGGGATGGAATTTACAGCACAAAGGAAGAAGGAGTGGAAATGGCCATAAAGGAAGAAATGGAAGGTGCTTCTGAAGGGGAAAAAAGCCTCTCATTTTAAAATAAAGCACATTTCAAAGCAAACCGTGGGTTTTTACACCTCTTTTCCATTTCCTTCTTTTCCATCTCATCCAGGAGGTTTCCCTGGAACCTGCAGGTCAGGCTGTGGACACACATCTGTCCTACACAGCAATCCCTGGGGGGTGCTGCTGGTCAAAGGACAATTCTGAATAGCTGAAAACACAAATCTGCTCTGACAGTGTTGAAAAAATCCAGTCCTGCCCTAATTCCACTTCCAGAGCTGTGCAGAATTTACCCTAAAAGTCTCTGTGTACAGTGGATTTGGAGGGGATGACTCCACTCTGGAATCAGCACAAGACAAGCACGGTTTCCTGAGTTTTTGGAAAGCAGCTTGGCGTGCTGGAAGCAGTGACTGCAAATGTCAACAGCCTCCTTCCCCAGAGCTGTAAACACTGGGAGCTCTGCACCCAGGAGCTGCACCCACCTGAGGGCAGGGAACAGGGCAGGGGCAGCTCGGGAGCAGCCCCAGGGAGACATCAGGGAAGCATGGATGGAACTCCCCCACCACCAGTTCTAGGGGGAAATTTCATCACCCCAAGGTCTGTCCAGCCCTGGATCCCCATCCTTGGAGGGATTTCACAGCCCTGTGGCTCTGGCACTTGGGGACATGGCTCAGGGGTGGCCCTGGCAGTGCTGGGGGATCACTGGGCTTCATCTCAGAGGGATTTTGGAGCAGCAAGGCCCTCAAGCTCCCTTCGTGTCTGCTCATTGAAAGCTTAAAAGCTCAAATAAGCAGCTGAGTGGCCTTGAACGAGCTCCAAGTGAGGCAGGATCTCGTTAGGGCTCCAACACCCCCAGTCTCTTCTCCCAGGGAACAAATCTGTCCCTGTGTGTCTCAGAATCCATCTGAGAGCTCAGCCCCAGCAGCCTCAGCACCTTTTGCTTCACACAGAGCTCATTTCCAGCCCCAGAACAAAATTCCAAAGGCAAGGCAGCGATTCCATCCCACCTGATCCCAAGGCAGTGGAAGGAGCAAATTCCAGCTCTGGGCCAGGTTGGGCAGAGGGGGGGGGGCACTGGATGGGCTCTGAGCTCCCTTCAACCCAAACCCAAACCAGGCTGATTCAGTGATACACAGGTAAAACTGGACTTTGGGAGGTGGGAAGGTCTGAGAAGATAAGCCACAGTCTGAGCTGATTTATCCCAGCCATGGGATGGTGTTATTTGAAATCTGCACTTTAACTTCCATTTCTGAGACCAGACCAGGTCAGGGAATCAGGGAATGGTTTGGGTGGAAAGGGACCCCAAGGACCAGGAACTTCCAACCCTCTGCCAACCTGCACCCACGCCAGGCTGCTCCCAGTCCCAGTGTCCAACCTGGCCTGGGGCACTGCCAGGGATCCAGGGGCAGCCACAGCAAATCTGGGAATTCCAGCCCAGCCCCTCCCCACCCTCCCAGACAGGAATTCCCAGTTGCCAAGATCCCAGCCCAATCTCCCCTTTCCCAGTGGGAGCCATTCCCTGTGTCCTGTCCCTCCAGGCCTTGTCCCCAGTCCCTCTCCAGCTCTCCTGGAGGGTCTCTCCAGAACCTTCCACCTCCAGGGGTGCCCAGCCCTCCCAGCACTGGGTGTTCCCTCCCAGCTGTTTCTGAGCTGAACTGCCACAAACATCTGAGGCAGAGAGCAGAGGAAGCCACAGCTCACACCCACTCTGTTTTCCTCAGATGTCTTTTCCTGTTTATCCATCCTATGAGCGGCTCAGTGATGATCAGATGGAGCTGAGACTTGAGCATTTCATAAACCTCATCTCTCCCCTGCATCTCCCCAGTGATGCTGGCCCAGGGCATCACCCAAGCCCCCTCAGCCCCTGATGGGAGAGGGGTTCTCCATGGGGAGATTCCAAAAACACCCAAACCAGCAGGAGAAGGATTCTCCATGGGGGGATTCCAAAAACACCCAAACCAGCAGGAGAAGGATTCTCCATGGGGGGATTCCAAAAACACCCAAACCAGCAGGAGAAGGATTCTCCATGGGGGGATTCCAAAAACACCCAAACCAGCAGGAGAAGGATTCTCCATGGGGGGATTCCAAAAACACCCAAACCAGCAGGAGAAGGATTCTCCATGGGGGGATTCCAAAAACACCCAAACCAGCAGGAGAAGGATTCTCCATGGGGGGATTCCAAAAACACCCAAACCAGCAGGAGAAGGATTCTCCATGGGGGGATTCCAAAAACACCCAAACCAGCAGGAGAAGGATTCTCCATGGGGGGATTCCAAAAACACCCAAACCAGCAGGAGAAGGATTCTCCATGGGGGGATTCCAAAAACACCCAAACCAGCAGGAGAAGGATTCTCCATGGGGGGATTCCAAAAACACCCAAACCAGCAGGAGAAGGATTCTCCATGGGGGGATTCCAAAAACACCCAAACCAGCAGGAGAAGGATTCTCCATGGGGGGATTCCAAAAACACCCAAACCAGCAGGAGAAGGATTCTCCATGGGGGGATTCCAAAAACCAGGGACCCTGGCAGGACAAACCATCTGAAAAAGGGGATTCTCCCAGGAAAGCCCTGGAAGCTCCCTCCACCACCAGAAGTGTCTGTGCTCAGCCCCTCCTGGTCCCTACACAAACACAGCTGCAGCAGTTACTACAACTCAGCTGTTTTATTGAAGTACAAAACATAACAAGTGAATTTTCTACATGGAGACAGGAATTAAAAACGTAAAAAAATCCTTGTTAAAACCCATTGAAAATAAATATAGAAAACTGCTATTCCAATCAGGGAGTTATAAATATATTATGAACCAAGTTTTTCCAGACTCTGTTTCCTCTGGAAGTGCCTGACACCACTATAAAACCCCAGCTATTCCTTTAAAACCCTGACACTTCCCCACATCCCCAATTCTTACGTAGGACAGGATCAGTGAGCACAGAAGTGAGCCAGCAGCACAAAGTGGGGCTGCAGAAGCATTTGCTGGTCTCTCCCTGTGCTGGGTGTGCTCAGCCCAGCCTGGCTGAGCTGCTCCATCAGCTCCTGGACACCTTCTTCCCCAGGACACGGCTGGTGATCTTCTGGGGGGAAAACAAAGGGACACTGGTGAGCTTTGGTGCTTTGGAAACTGAAAATGCTGAGCACAGGCTCTCTGCACAGATTGCTATGGAATCTCAGAATGGTCTGGGTGGGAAGGGCCCTCCAAGCCCACCCAGTGCCACCTCCCCTGGCCCAGCTGGCTCCAAGCCCCAGTGTCCAACCTGGCACCAATAAACACCACAAAAAGGGAATTTCCACCTTTTGGGACAGTTCAGAGCTCAGCAGCTGCTGACTGAGAACACCAGGATATCCCTGTGGAGGCTGCAGTGGGAATGGTCAGGAGCAGGCCAGAGATGGTCCCTGGAACTGGCTGAGACTGTTTCCCAGACAGGATGCTGAGCTCTTCCTCCTGCAGCCAGGTGTGCCCCAGGCTGGAACGGCTCAGGAGAGGCCTCAGGAGAGCAGCAGAGCCCCAGGGAGGGTGGGAGGCACAGAAAGGGCTTCCCACAGCAGCACAGGGTAAGCCAGGGCTCCCCAAGGGAGGGGTGAGCTGGGGGGGCAGAGGGAACCTGCACACCCTGAGACCCACGGGGCAAAGGCAGGCAAAGCCCCCCAGAACGGGCTGGAACACCTGAGACCCACGGGGCAAAGGCAGGCAAAGCCCCCCAGAAAGGGCTGGAACACCTGAGACCCACAGGGCAAAGGCAGGCAAAGCCCCCCAGAACGGGCTGGAACACCTGCAGGTGCCTGCTAGAGAGCCCCAGCAAGCAGAGCCAGCAGAGCACTGCTCTGAGAGCCCGGGCAGGGCTGCACACCCCGGGTGTCAGGAGCCTCCCAGCCCCTGCAGGGAGCGAGCCCAGAGCTCTGCTTTCCCTGTGGGGCAGAGACACCTGGACCACACCTGCACAACTCCCAAACCTACAGAACACAAAGGCTCTCGGGACAGGGGGAGTTACCCATCGCCTGCTGCTCCCTTCCAGGGGCTTCCTCTCATTTCCTGGAATCCCAAATCACTCCACCTCGTGGAAAACCTCAGTAATGGAACCAATCTGGATCTGATAAACTCAGAAAATCCATTTCCACCTCACTGAGAGTTCTGATTGTTGCTGCCATCAGATCAGAATCTGTTCCCACCACAGAGTGCAAAATTCCAGGGCACACCCCGTCCCCTGATCTGACTGGGATGATTTTCTGCTCTATTTGAAATTAAAAGTACAAAAGCAAAGGGCTGCTGGGACAGAGCATCAGCCCAGATCCACGTGCACCCTGTGATAAAAATAACTTTGCTATCTTAAAAAAGAGAAGTATTGGACAATTTCAGAGATAAAGAATGTTTGTGCACTGCAGCCCAGGGTTTTTTATGGCTCCAGTTCTAGGTGGGCCCATGTTGATCCCCTCAGGATCATCCTCACTCAGTGCCAACAAAACTTCTTATTTTTCTCTTTTCCCCTCAGTGACCTGCCCCAAACTGGCACAGAAATGCCTTGAGACCAGTCCTGACAGCCCCTCACTTCCCAGAGCCCTGCAGGGATATTTGCCTGTGCTTTGGGAAGCAGATTTTGTTCAGAGATATTCACTAATCTGGGGTCTTATTTTGAGTCAAATCAACTCAGCTGCACCTCATCCCTCAGCCTGGACACTGAGATTGTCCCTCCCTGGCAGTGTCCCAGGCCAGGCTGGACATTGGGCTTGGAGCAGCCTGGGGCAGTGGGAGGGTCCCTGCCATGGCAGGGCTGGCATGGGATTCATTCATCCACTGCTTCCTTCCCCAAATTCTAACCACACCCTGTGAGCCCTCAAAGCCTTGGGGAAGGGGCTGGAGAATTCCTGAGGGAGCTGGGAAGGGGCTGGAGAATTCCTGAGGGAGCTGGGAAGGGGCTGGAGAGTTCCTGAGGGAGCTGGGAAGGGGCTGGAGAGTTCCTGAGGGAGCTGGGAAGGGCTGGAGAGTTCCTGAGGGAGCTGGGAAGGGGCTGGAGAGTTCCTGAGGGAGCTGGGAAGGGGCTGGAGAATTCCTGAGGGAGCTGGGAAGGGGCTCAGCCTGGAGCAAAGGAGGCTCAGGGGGCCCTTGTGGCTCTGCACAGCTCCTGCCAGGAGGGACAGCCGGGGGGGTCGGGCTCTGCTCCAGGGAACAGGGACAGGAGGAGAGGGAACGGCCCCAGGGGAGCCTCAGGGGGGATATTGGGAATATTCCTACATGGAAAGGGTGGTCAGGAACTGGAAGTGCCCAGGGAGGTTTGGCCTCCCCACCCCTGAGGGATCTCACAGCACTGTGGATGTGGCCCTTGGGGACATGGACAGTGCTGGCAGTGCTGGGGATGGTTGGACTGGATGGGCTCAGAGGGATTTTCCATCCTGAATGACTCCATGGCTCTCTGATTTTTGGGACAGGGCACACGGTGGTCAGGGCACACAGCCCCACACAGAGCTGTGCCTCCCTTTTCCATGTTTTCCCTGGATAAATGCCAAAGGAGCTGCTCCCTGCTGGGGTCCCTGGGGCTCCTCAGGGACAGCAGCAGAGCAGGAGCAGCTCTGCCCCTGCTGCTCCACACCAGCCCCTCCAAGCACTGAGACAGATCCTTGAATGCCACAGCCCCATCCCACNGTTGTTTTGCTTCCCGGTGTCCTGCAGTAGGAATGATTTTCTGATTGTCCAATCTGGATTTTGGATCTCTCCAGTGTGGCTGGGCATTCTGCTCCGTGATTCTGGCACTTGGAGGGGCAGTGGGAATCCCAGTCCCAGCTCAGAGCTGGAATAGGAATAAAGACTGAACACCCATTGAATCATGGCCTGGGCCCTGGGCAGTCTTAGAGTATGCAACCAACCTTCCTTCCCCCCTTCCTTCCTCCCTTCCTTCCTTCCTTCCTTCCTTCCTTCCTTCCTTCCTTCCTTCCTTCCTTCCTTCCTCCCTCCCTTCCTCCCTTCCCTTTCCTTCCTTCCCCCAGTTTCTCAATTTCCCCCAATGCATCATTTTTGGAGTCATTCCACAAAACCTGTGGTTCATTTTTCAGGCACAATGAGCCTGACTCAGAAACTGGTGCTCTCAGCCCATCCTCAGCAAACCATTCCCTGATTTACAGCAGCTTTTCTGCACCAGCAGGGAGAACTAAAGCATTGGAATTATTTACTGCCATGAATCATCACCTCCCTTCCAATCAAACCCATATTTATGTACAGAAGTTCTGATCCTATTTCCTCCCTGCTTCCAGCCCACTCTGCCACTCCAAGTCAGAGACTGCCAGAACTCATTAATTCCTCAAACTTCACTGTACCAGCATCTGGAATTCTCAGACCAGAGAAAAAAAAAATGTCCTGAAAATACCCTGCACAAGTATAGCAACAAATTAGAGTCTTTCTAGTGGTAAATTGCCCAAATTAGAGTAGGAAGATGTTTTGCAGAATACATTACAAGTGCTGGCTTCAAAAGCCAATGACTGCTGTTCCCAACAAATACCCAAGCCTGTTATCCCAGCTCTGGAATACTCCAGGAAAGGAGCTGCTCCTGACAGGAGTGTAACACTAAAGCTGAAGTGCAAGTGTAAGACCCAGAGTTTAAAGAAAAGGCCAGTTTTAGTTTCAGTGTCCATGCTCAGGGACACTGGCTTATCCCACAGCTTCCCAGTCAGGGCTCCTGGCTGAGCAGGGCCAGTGCTGGGCAAACAGAAACTGCTGGAACCCTCAGAGGTAACTTCCCACCAGCACTGCAAGCTTTAGGCTGGATAAGTTAAGGATGACTCCAGGCTTTGTTAGGCAGGGCTGGGAATTCCCTGAGCCAATTCCATCCACAGCCAGGGCACAGGAGAGCAAACCCAGCAGCCTCAAGGACACTTGTCCTTCCTGGAATGTGCTCCAAGACCCCTCTGCTCCACCCCAGGCCCTGCACAAGCCCTTGTCTGTATCATTTCAGCAGGACCATGGTCCCAGCCATTCTTCCCCAGAATGGAAGGATTTCAGGAAAGGAAGGGGGAATGGTGTAGAAAGCTTGGCTGATGAGATGGAGCACACCTGGGCACCCCTGCAGCCCAGCACCTGGACTGCCAGAGCCCTGGGCTGAACGATGTGCCTGGGGGTGTGTGCTCCATCCCCATCTGCCAGAGCTGGGGCAGTTCTCTGCTGCTCATTGGGCACTTTTCTTTATCTCTCCCACAGCCCATCCTCCCTCCAGGAGATCTCTTCTGTTACTGGGCCATTCATTATTAATTATCTTCTGTCCATGGCCAGTGAGTGTCCCTGCATGGCTGATAAAATTCCATCATCCCATGGGGAGAGGCTCTGCCCAGGGGAGGAGCCAAGCATTCCTACCTGGATCCAATCTGGGGATTGGGACACCACAGCAGCCTTTGCCCCCTGCATTCCC
>WBNO01028941.1:51268-68721 GCA_013400575.1 Peucedramus taeniatus | reverse complement strand
ATGGAATAAGAGAAGAATATAGCTGGATCAGCTGTACTGTGTTTGAGCAGTAATGAATGAGAGAAACATGCTGTCAGTGTGTTCATCACCAGACTTTAATGACACACCATGACTATTTTCCCATCATTCATGTATAGAGTGTTAATGGCATGTGCTCAGAATCAGCTCCAAAAGAAACAAGCAAATTACATCACTTCCTCTGGAACTGTTCTCTAGGGTTGGTTTAGACATTAAACAGACTAGCAGTAATGTGAAAGTGGTGGAGCAGAAGGTTGCATAGTTGTCCAAATGGATTCATCAAAGACCTACATTTAAAAAGGTTTACTCTAAATTGGTTACATTCTGATGAGGCGAGGAATGTTTTTAAGTGTGCATAAAAGTGACCCTTTTCCTTCCTTTTTTTTTTGTTTTTTTGTTTTGTTAGATTAAGAAATGTGTTATATGATTAAAATTTTGATTTGCCACTGGTGCATCATCTGTAGCTAAAATCAAGCAAAGGTAAGGGCTGCCATCTTAAGTCAGATACCAAATCTAGGGGTGGCAATATCATAGTGTCCCCCAAAACCAACTTTTGGAGGGAAAGGGTTCAGGGAGCAGAACTGATAGTCTTCACAAATGCACCTCTACAAAATGCAGTGTTTGATTTCATGTAAGGTCTGATCTTGGGTAAACTGCAGGTAAACTGAGTTATGCAATTAAATCAGACTGGCAGGTTGCATATGCACATGAAGTACCAGGTTGCATGACAAGCTGTGTGGAAACAGCATCAGACTGGGTCTTGAATTGCTTGAAAAGAAAGGGTGTTTTACATCACAGCTGGTTAAAACTTTAGCTGGGCTTCTGGAGCACCATTAGCATAATCTGATTACTATCCAGGCAGGTGGATGGTTGCTCCTGGATAGGCCTAAAGGAAATGAACATTGAAAGCATAAAGGAGTGTTAACTGGAAGGGGAGAGGAGTTCTGAATTATTTGGGACTGAACGAACACTCCAAAATAATCAATGCTGATAAATTTTAAGAAGTGTGTTGCTTGTTCTTATTTCTTAATGTTTTAAGTACTGCTTAACCTTTCACTCTATCAAACTTTTTCTTATATCCATTGCCCTTATGATTTCTTACTTGGTCCAAGAGACATATTTGAGGGAGGTGCTGGGGCAGGGGGAGCACTCTACTGGGTTGGTTGGTTTGGGGTTTTTTTAGTATTTCTGATAATTATGTTCTCTCACATCATTTGATGTATTCTGATTATTCCCTCTAACTCTGTTAAGCTCCCATTTCAACACTAATATCTCATTCCAGGTGTTAAAGAAGTACTGGCTATTCAATTCTTTCGAAGTAAAGCCATGAGTTATACTTCTTCCTTCTAAAGGAAATTATTATTTACTAGCAAAGAGCCAGAGTGAAACTGACTGTCAAAAATTCTGTATTGTGTTTCCAGTTGTGCATCTCTCCTGGTGTGTGATTTCCTGGGATATTCTTGTGCTTCTAATTTCAAGCTCCAAGCTTAGGCATTGCAATGCTTATCTTAATTCTTGCTAGCATAGTCTAATTATGTGAATTCATTTACAAGCCTTGTTTCTCAGACCAGTAGAAATTATATTGCTAATTAATTGTGTCTAACTGAAACACTAAGTGGGCTTTTAGGTCCATACAGGAAAACTACTAAAACCCAAAAATATTAATTTTTTTGAATACCAGATATATTAAATGGCTTCTAGGTTTTGCATTTCTCATCACTGGTTTTAAGTCACTTTTAGTCCTTCTGCATAGGGTTTGAGTAGCACCAGGGATGACAATGTGTCTTTTTTTATGTCATCATTTCTAATACAGTTAAACTGAAAAAGTTAATGTTCAGAACATGATCCTTTAGACATCATTGAAAGAGAGCTCTAGAAGAATATTTTTCCTTTATGTCCCTGTCAGTTAAGGCTCAGTTTTCTGTTCTGATTAAGGTGAAAAGACAACATCTCTGCAGTTTTATGCAGAGAAGTTGAAGGACCTGTCTGCTCACAGCTATGACTTTGCAAGGGGACCCCTTTCTATGCATGTAATAAATGTGACATATATAGGGAACCTCAAGTTCCTGAATATAAGCTGCAGTAAAATATCACAGATTTCTAGACAAAAGCCAATCCTGCATGAAAATGCCCATACAACTGCAGGAATCTGCAATAACTGCATGTGAGGAGTCTGAAGGCTTTCAGAGAATGGGACCAATATGCCAAAGCATTCATTCTCTCAAAAAAGATTCTATCCAGGACCTGAAGATTCCTGGGAAACACAGAAGTATCACTGGCCAGATCATCTCACACCAGTAGATATTCATGAGGATCTCCACGCATGTCACACTTGAATTTTAAGACTGCTGGAGAGTTTGTCACTGCTGAGGTAATTCTCTATTGCTAAAGGAACTTCTTAGACTTTTCCCCAGAGATTACCAGTGAGAGAAATCTAGATCTGGAATCCTGACCTACTCAAAGCCTGAATGTGGGAAGAGGGGCTTGTGAATGACAAATAGTTAAACTGCTTTCCAAGAGGTTCAGGGACAGTATTATACAGCCTGGAAATTGCTGAACCTGAAAATAAAATAAAAAATCTCTCATAACCTGTGTCCCTTGGAAAATTGGTTAAGTATGTCAGAAGAGATCTTTTAATGTTCTCAAGTGCTTCCTTTCAGGCATTCTTCCAGGCCAGCAATGGCTTTTGAATTTTTCCTAAAATACTACTTCAGTGCATCAGGCATCCACCTGTGCAAAGGGGAAGGTGGGAGCAGAGAGCTTTTTGACACTGCCAATTCCTCTAGGCGCCTGACTCAAGTGACACATGTATATTGCAGATTAGTTTCCATTTTCCATTTCAGGTCAAACCTTTTATTTTCTTCTATTAAAGCACTTAACATATAATTATGAGCGTTTTCTACCTCTTTAATTTTGACTGAAACTGATCCTGGCCCTTTGATTTTAATTACTCTGAGATGATCTTGAACTACATTTTATAACCCTCTGTGAAGCAGATCCATGCTGTACATCTTAACTGTATTTTTCAATGTGGGAACTCCTGCTGTCCAGTCTTCAGCTATATTTGAACTGCATCCCAAATTTGAGGTTTGTAGTTAACACACACCCACATTTACACCTCCCACCCCCACCAAGCCTTTCTCTAGAGCAGTACCTCCAACTAACCAGAACCCAATTCTAGTTCAGATGTGGAGTAGCTGGTAGAGTTATCCCTTCGATCCTCTCAGGAGAGAATTAAGGGCAAGGCAGTGCATCTGGTTAGGAACATTAATTGTTCACTTTGTGCCTTTCTTTTATTCTGACTTTTAACAGTGTACAGTATAAACAGATAGGGCTCAAAAGAGCAATTAGATTAGCAGAATTTCAAAACCTGTGGCTTTTTATGACTGTATGTGTCTTGTCTTGGCCAAGAAAAATCATTCTTATAATTCTATCTGCATAAAAGATGCTTACCACCTCCAGAACAATTTGTTCTCTGTTATCTCTATTGGTATGCATTCCTATACCCTTCTCGGATTTCTTATCACTGGTTGCTAACTCAGAGGAAAACAGCAAGAGGCAGGACTAAGGGGAGAGTTAAATTAGGCCACTTTCACACTTCACCTCCAGCAAATCTGCACGTGAATAAAAGTCTTCAGTATCCAGAAGGGATAATAGAAGAAAAACTGCAGCTCAAGAGAAGCAAATCTCATCTCCGGCTGACTTCTCAGATGAAGGACTTTGCAGGTGTTCCCTGCAATGTTGTTCTAAGTCCATATCCTCTTACTGTAGACCTAATACTACTCAATCCATATAGCTTTGGCATAATTATTGGCTTAACCTTAAACTGTCCTCTCTCACACAAAAAAGAAAGCACCTTGCCTCTGCACAGATGAGGTGTCAATTCTCCACAGCAAAGCACTACCCTCTTACTGCAAGGAGAAACCTCATGCAGATAGTGGAATTAAGCTGGTCTAAAAATACATCCAGCATCTTCTCTTTAACAGAGAATGACAGATCACTGCTGGGATTAAAAATGCAGCTTTACTGTCTGAAAGGGTTTTTCTTATTCCTGTATTTCAGTGAGTGTCCAAAAATTTGCCTGAAAACCTCTAAGCTTAGAGTTGATTGTACAAATAAATGTTCTGAATAAGGAAATTGAAAAAAATATCCTCATTAATTTTATCTAACATGAGGAATTCTAAAACAAATCAGTTACTCCCACAACAAATATCACACTGTGGAAAGAACATGGTAATTTATGCTTGACAACACAAAGCACAATGCATGTATTTTCCAGATTTATACCACGTAAATCATGAGCCTGTCATTTACTTTCAACTTATTGATCATTAAAATCATCTGGTAAACCCCCAACCTAATAAAAAACAACCTGATCATAAGAGAAGTGTCAATCATTGAAGATAAAGTCTGTGAACAGGCTGAGTGCTGTGTACCTAATTAGGTTTGGCTGAGCCAACTGCACTCTGAGCATATCTTCCCCTGCTTCAGCTACAAAACCATCCTCAGGGCACAGCTAGTTTTCTGTTCCCACTGTGCTGCCTTAATCTAGTAAACTTCCACCTCTGACCTCCATAAATATTTTATTTTCTTAATAGGAAGATGCTTGCTTCATTCCTCTGCAAGATTACTCCCCCTGATTCCATCTCTGCATTAAATGTTTTTCAGATTTGGGCATATGTATCTATGAAGACAGATACACAGATATAGACTAGTTAGAGAGATGGAGAGAGATATGTATGTGAACATATGATATATGTAGGATTATATCATATGAACATAAGCAAAAGAAGGTAAAGCAAAGAGGCAATGCAGCAAGGCAGACAGTGCATAATTTCTGGGACAGCAATGCTGCAGATTATTCTGCAACAGCTTCTGGCAGTCAGAAGCAATCAAACACAAACACCTTGCTGCTTACAACAAAATCAGAAATTTTCTGTGATGGTTTCAAGAAAAACTAAAAACTGAAACAATTTTCATGAAGGAATGAGAGGAAAGGGAAGCTTTCTTCCTGTCCAAAGATTTCTATGTGAAAGAAAGCAAGCCATGTCTCTTAATGATAGCTGAGCATTACTGCTTCACTGTAGATGTTAGGCTTATCTTTTATATTTTTTCTGCCATTTTCATCCCAAAAAAATCTCTGTTGAAACTGAATCATGAGAATCAAAACTAATGCTAAAGTTTACTTCAGAGCTGACTGATTTTCATAGATTTTGTATCAGCTTCTTGATATACTACATTTCTCATTCAGCCATGTAATATTTGGGATAATAGTTCTCTGCATGCCAGAGGGTCCTAAATGTTGCTACATAATAGAGAAGCAAACACTGTCTCTTTGGTCCATACTGAATTGAGTGTGTATGAAGCCTTTCTTTAAAAAAGCAGAATTTGTTATCTTGTTTTGGTGGTTGTTATGGTGTCACATACCTGGCAGAAACCAAAGTGCTGTTTTGGTTTGTTGTTTTGTTTGTTTGTTTGTTTTCTTGTGTATGCAATGTACCTAATGAAATAACATGGCTTTCAAAATGCCTGGATTCTAGCATCTAGGATTTTTCTGGAAATGGCAGAATTTTCTAAATATCTGAACGCTCAGTGGTTCTCAAAGCTGAAAACATTCATCATTCCCCTTCTCCTACCCCACCTACACACCAGCCTGATGTCATGGCACGTTCTACCTTCCATAACAAATTTGGTGCATGGTCACAACCACATTTTTCAGTAATGACTGACATGCAGAGGACATGATTCAGCAAGACTAATAGCACATTTACATTCCTATTGATTTGAAAGGAGCTACTAAACAACTGTGTGAGGTAAATACTTACTTGCCTGTGTAAAGCCAGCAAAATGCTTTAAACTCTTGAATCAGAGCCTGATAAAGGGTAAGTACCGTGTTCCTTTGTAAACTTGTTTGATCATCGTTTTCAGGGAAAAAAATTAAACCAAGTGGACTTCCTTTGGGTTCATTAGGTGACTACTGAAAATGGTCCTTTCAGGGTAATAGAAACCTTTGGAAATCTTTTTTCCAGTTCTCTTGGAACTTCACCAGCCCCAGCACAATGGGGGGCGGAGGGAGGAAAGTCTTACATCCCATTGTCTCCGCAGGACTCCCTGTTCCCTACTGAACACCAGTGTCAATTTTTCCGAACAGCTTTGTCCTTCTGCCAAAGATAATGGACATGTTTGGAGTGTGTGGGTAAAGACTAAAACCTTATCACTCACATGTGGCTCGCTTGCTTTTTAGGTATTCCAGTAATCATTCCTTCCCTGTATTAAATCCTAGCTTCAAACACTTCAACAAAGTCGTAGAGCTATAGGTATCAAAATGGGGTACATGATTTTTTTTTTTTTTTTTTTTTTTTTTTTTTTTTTTTTTTTTTTTTTTTTTTTTTTTTTTTTTTTTTTTTTTGTGGGAGGCTTCTGGTGTGTGGTTTTGCTCCTCCTAGAATGTGACAAAGGGAAACTAAAGGAATAAAAATTCTGCCTCCTTTCTGAACTTAACAACATGATTTTTTTCCAAAAACAGAAGAGAGTTCAAGACCATACAAATATTATTGCTACATTTGAATCCCCTGAAAATAAGGTCAGGCTAAAGCAAACAAAGTCCATTGAGAAGAAGTTGTTTTTATTAAGGCATTAACTTCAGTGGTGCTGTGAAAGCCTGCTCTGGTGTAAGTTCACTATGCAAATGTCAAATAGGAATGGGTTCTCAAGCTCTCTTTCTGCATGGTAATTGAAGGATAAAACTTGATTCTGGGAAGATAATTCCTCATCAGTATCTCACGACCAAATGCATACATACAGCATGTCCTCTGTGTTACCGGGGCTTGGCTGGCTGAGAGAGACACTGTGTGACAGCAGTCAGTGGTGAGAGACTTCAAGGGCCTGCAGTGAGAACAGTGACTGGGCAGTGAGGAGAAATAGTTACCTGAAGTCTCATATTTGAGCCCTTATCAGCAGCCTGATTTTTCTTATTCATCCTGCTGGACCTGTTACTGTTCAGGTACAATTCCACCTTGGCAAGAGTTGCCACAGAAGAACCATCAGCACTAGTTTAGGTACTGTGTTTCCTGTCCTTCAAAAAACCTTCAAACAACCTTGCACTTGGCCTTGCTGAGCCTCATGAAGTTCACATGGGCCAAGCTCTCCAGCCTGCCCAGGTCTCTCTGGATGGCATCCCTTCCCTCCAGTGTGCCAAGCACACCACACAGCTCGGCGCTGTTGGCAAATCTGCTGAGGGTGCACTCAACCCCACTGTCTGTGTCACTGATGTTAAAAAGCACCAATCCCAACATCAGCCCCTGAGGAACATCACTCATCTCTGGTCTCCACTGGACCAGAGCTGGTGGCTCTGAGTGTGACCATCTAACCAACCCATTACCCACCAAGTACCCATCTGCCCAATCCATGTCTTCCCACTTCAGAGACAAGGATGTCACTGTGAGGGACAATGTTGAGTGCTTTGCACAGCTCCAGGCAGGTTATGTCAGTTGCTCTTCTCTTATCCATCACCAACTAACCCCATCCCAGCAAGCCACCACATTCATCAGGCATGACCTGCCCTTTGTGAAGCCATGCCCTCAGGCTGTCATCATTCTCCTCCTTATCTTCCATATGCCTTAGCACAGTTCCCAGGAGAATCTGCTCCATGATCTTGCCAGGCACTCAGGTGAGACTGACAGGTAGGTTATGTTCTTTTGAAGAAAACTGTCAGAAAAGGACATGGAATACTGCCCCTAGAAGAAACAGAATTGCTGGTTTCCTACAACTGAAAACCAGAATGTCCGTTTCCAGGAGAAACTCAGGTGAGAGTAGAGTAGAGGTGAGACTGTACACTTAAGTCATGGTTGCTTTTGCAGATTCTTGAAAATACAAACTGCCTTGTAAAGACTGAATCATCTCATGGTTAGTGGTAGTACAAGGTTGATGGTTGGACTGGATGATCTCAAAGGCCTCTTCCAACCTTGATGATTCTATGATTTTATCATCTCTGAAAAGCTTTCTGTGGCAATTCTCACCATATCTGTCACACTTCAGGAAAGCAGATTTTCTGAGGACAAGAGAGCAGAGTTGTGTGTTGTCTTTAGACAGCATTATAACCTATAATCCAAGGTGGCTGGGTGACTTCACTGGTGGCTCCAGCCAAAGGGATAAACATGAGCCATACCAAGACAGAAAGCTCTGGGATATGTCAGGAAGACACAACTGTTATGGTGCAATGAATAGACAGAGATGTTTGGGGGGCAATTCCATCTGCCTCTGCCAAACTCTTGAAGTCCTCCTCTTTCCTCCTCACTCAGCTTTCTCAATGATTGCTGATCATGTCATATTAAAACTAAGAGTGGACTTACACAGTCCATAACAAAGGACTCCATCCTTTGGCCTCAGGAGATCACTGATTTTTGAAATGAATGCAGTTTCTGTGCTGTTTTGCTGAACTACAACAGAAGTGGCATTAAAAAATGGAAAGCGTTGCAGTAATATTGATCTACCAAACCCTCCCCTAAAAAAATCACTTTTTTCTATGTTTTAGATTACAGTTAAACTAGCAGCAATAACCTCTGAAAAACTGTCTGTTGCTGCTTGGCTGTTCACAATAACTGGGGCTCGTACACTGCAAACCTCTCAGTGCTCAACAGTCAAAGGTTTTGTGCAGCAATTTGAAGTGTCCTCTTGTGAAAACAGCAGCTCTGGTTTTTTAACTTGAGCACTACCATAATATTGTTTTTACTAGCTCAAGGTTCAATTTCAGTGCAATAATAAATAACAAAACCCTCTTCAAACAGCTCCTTAAAAATACAGTAGTTTAAAAAAGAAACTGCATAGACATCAACTCTTCCTGTTTAGGGAAATGACTAAAGGCCATGCAGTCTCTCCCTCCTGTAAAGGAGGAAGAGGAGAAAGAGAGAAATGACAAGAATCAGACACTGCTGTCCTGAATGATGGAGCTGGCACTCAGCATCGTGTAAGTGGCCTGATCTGATCTGTAGTGTGTGCATGCTGCTCTCAGGAAGGGGATGCCTGCAGGACTTTCAGGCACTGGCAGTTCATTTTCTGATTCACTGTTTTTAGAAGCTGCATACCTAGTCAATTTTTCACCTAATTAGTGATAGCTGTGATATTGTTAATGTCTTCTGAGACAATGGGGCCAAAATTTGTATACTCCTCTGAGAGTAAGAAAAGCACATTACCTTAAAACCAAAGCCCCATGGAAAAACAGGAACAAATTCTGGTCATTCTGACACTATGAATTTGACACATCCCATAATATAAATAATGTTATCCCAGATTTACACTGTCCAAAATCAGTGCTCTTCTGTCATCTGAGATAAACTCAAGTAAAACTCTGTGAGCTGGTTTTGGGTTGAGAATTTCCTAGAATCTGGCAATGAGCCAGCCCAACTTAGGTTCATGTGAGCTGGAGAGCCCCAAGCAGTCTCTCTCCAAGTATCTGGCTAAACTAAAATATTCTCATTTCAAGCCTCCTTGCAAATCATTAGTAAGTATTGACTTTAGTTTTAGTTTCTGTTTATCTTTAAGAAGCAGTGTCTTGAAGCTCCTGTGAACCAATTCCTTCTTTCCATTGTGTGTATTGATTTGCCAAAGGACATTATGTTGTGCTTTGGAGCCTTTTCTCAGAAAAAGTTTTTCTTTTCTCAGAAAAAGTTTTAGTAAACTGGAAATCTGACAGATTATAGGCTTTCAAACTTCAGATTTCATTTGCAAATAATCTAGTGGATTTCCCTCATGCATCTAACAATTAATAGAAAACTAATCTGAAAATGTAAATGACATTGTAATGCTTACCCAGCTACAAAGATTTATATTAAACTGCCTGCAAAAAAATAGAGAATGGTGATCCTCTGAAGTAAATACTGTTCAAAGTAAGGTTGTGATTCTATTAACTGTTTTAAGGTACTGAATGTAGGTAACTACATAAGTGGCCTGACAGCCAAAAGCTGCTGTGAGACTGCTTTCAGTGAGAGCTCCACCTGCTCACTTTAATGGATGAACAGGGTCAAGCACCTTCATGGGTAATTTTTTTTCTTCTGAGAATTAACTAACAAACCTGAGCAGGAGAGAAAAACTCTTCAGAAATCATACAGATACACTCTTCATACCTTTAAAGAAAGCCATCTGTTGGAAGCAGTTCCATGAGCAGACATAGTGGTTGAGATGGCATCATGATTAAATGAAAAAATAAATATCAGTTCACTGACAAGTACTTTAGTTTTGCCCCTATCTGTCCAAAAGGCAGTAGTATTTGGGTTTTTTTCAGTTAATATTTAGCCTTGAATTACATCACTGCATGCTTGTGGTGCATTTTGGTATACATTCAATAATGTAAATCTGTTATAAAGAACAAACAGCATTTGCTATTTGACATTTTATTTTGAACATTCTTGGGATGCTCTCCTTAACCAAGAAAAGGCATGCACTCATGTTTTTCTTGGAGAAGTGCACAATAATTTCATTAGAGCTACTATAGAAGATCACTAAGAGTTTATCCTTCGTGTATATGGGAATATTTTTTTAATTTGTATTTATGAAGAGAGGGGTAAGAAATACAAGGAAGATTATCTGAGAGGAGTGGTAAGACACTAATAGTGTGAGTGAAATCAAGCATTTTCAAATGTATCTTTTTCTTTCTTTTTTTCTTTTCAATTTCAGTGTTGACAAAACTAGCACTGAGTTTTCTGAGTGATTTTCTTTCCCTGAGCTTGTGAGTTCATTTTCTAGCATGACATATCCATGGATGGACAGACTGGATGTCAGTCCAACACCTCAGCACAGTTAGTCCAGCCCAATCATTGCAGAAATGCTTTATTTTCTCTCTGCTTGCTTATTGGCATTGCCACCCTTGAGTCTCCTGAGGGCTCTCAATGCTTTAACACATGGCAAATCCATCACCTGATGGGTCAGCAAAGACACATGACCACCTCCTCTCTGTCATGAGCAGTCTCCTTAGTCCCATGCTTGAGAAAAGGCTTCAAAACTTCCCTTCTAAGCAGCAACAGGAAGTATTCATCATTGAGAGTCTCTCCTGCTGCAGCTGTACTTGCTCTCAGAGGAGTTTGCTGTTTTACAGAAGGAGGTATCAAGTGAGGTTGCTAAGTCATGCAGATCAGAAATAGTTATGTAACAGGCCCCTCCATTTCCCTGTTCTCTTCCCAGTTCTACTGTCCCACGTCCCCATGGTCTGTCTCTCCCTGTAATTCCATTGATACTCATCTCTGGTTTTCACATTTCTTGTCATTTGGACATATTTAGGTGTCTCCATGATTCATCTTGTTGTGTATCAGCTAAAGTTTACTCCCTTCTTCATAGCTCTTTATGCTTAAATTCACACTCCTTCTTGTGTCATTAAAACCAAAAATTATCATCCAACTGTGCAAAGGATCAGGGCAGCAACATGGAAAATAAAGCTGCAACACCTAAAAGTACTGTCAAATGGTTGTACTTTAAGGTTTGGAAATTGGGGTGTTCCCTAACATCATTCACACTCTTCCTGCTGTCTCCTTATTTTCTCTAGAAATCAGGAAATACAGGAGTAAAAATGACAAATGTAAATGATGGGGGAAACTGTCAAACCTTCAGGTGCATACCAGCATTTCAAATTAAAGGTCATGTAGTTTGAATAGCCCTGAAAGCCAGCAGCCTACTGGTCCCTTCAGTTCCCAGTTCTGAATTACCAGGCATGGAAGGATAAACACAGCTGACCTTAAGTTAATTCTTTCCCTAAACTGTGGGCCAGCCTTCAATAATTTTGATTTTGAGAGCCTTTCTCCTGATTTTAGATTTTGTTACTGGTACAGTTTATTTAAAGAAAAGCAAACAAAATACCTATTTCATAATTTGCTTTATTTCTGCAAACAACACCTTTGTTTTCCCTGCCACTGCATGTTCTTGTGCCACCTGTTTTCTGTAGGTGTCTCTGAGGTTTTGGATCTGTGCTAAAGATGGGATGAAGCTTTATGACATCCCTGCCCATTCATTCAAGCCCATATTGGCTTCCCTTTCCACTGCCAAAATTTCACAGATGAGCAATGGCCCAGAGGTGGCCCAAACAGGCAGCCAGCAGCTTAAGGATGTCTTGGCTTCCTGATTCTTCCTGCTGATATGGCAGGATTGCAGGAGTTCAAAATTTGTCACTTCCACTTCCATGTGTAACAGAGGTGAAAGAAATGGGGAACTTCACCCCAGCTGCCTACTAAAATCCAGCTTTAGAAGAGCTATGCTTCCATTACTCAGCTAAGTCTAGATCATATATAAAAAATGCCAATTCACCAAATTAGTGGTTAAAATTTGACAGGGACTTACAATAAAAAGATGCTGACCTTTGTTTTTTTATTTTAAGCTGCTCATTGATTTCTTCAAATAATGTTAGGGCCAGTCTCACTAATTTTTTTTTCCATTCTGTTTGAGAAGAGGGTGTAAAACAAATTCCTCAGCTTGTAAAGAGATCACATTAAAGCCAATATTTTCTCTTTGGTCAGGTGAGTCAGTTTTGGAATCAGTCATTTGCTTTTATAAGTGAAAGCCTTTAGAGGAATTTCTACCCCACCCAGGCAGCTAGCACAGCTTTGTTTAATGTTTCAAACCCTGCCTGGCTCCAACAGATAATATCCATATTTATTGATACAGAGGTCTTGTGTGAACATGAGCAGAAATTCTTTGTGCTCTGCAATCTCACCCCACTCGTGCTGCAGGAAGCAGCTGACTGGCCTTTCCCGCCCACCACATCCTTTGGAATGAAGATGATATCTTCCCACAACCACTGCCTACAGACAAGATGCCACAAGCAAACAGGTGTTTTCAGCAGGCAGGCAGGAAGGGAGAAAAATAAATAAACCTGAGTCTGCAAGAGAGGAAGAAGGCTGTGACACACTTTCTAACATCTTCCACATCGAATTTTATCCCAGACCTGCAACCAGCAAATCCTGCCTGTCTCAGATCCAATGAAAGGGCTTTCCATTGCTTTAGAGAGCAGGACTAGACAGTTATGTTTAAAACAAACAGTAACAAAACAAAGGGAGAGTTATTAACAAAGTCAAGCTTTCCTGTGGATAAGTATACCAGTGTTTGCTAGCCTTGCAAAATTAGCCAAAGGTCATATTGGCTGTTTCCCAAATTGCAAACCTTTGAGTACACCAAAGACTTCAGTTGCTGCTGCAGCATCACACCCTTCTGCTTATGTCCTTTAATGTTTATGTAACCTTAAGTCTAGAGCCAATGAAAAAGGGTTTATATTTTTTCTAAAAATGTCAGCCCATGTTTAAAAACAAAACAAAAAAGCCCAGCCCTTCCCCACAAAGAGACCAATTCAAAAACTTCTAAAACAAAGACCTTTAAAACCTATATCTTGTTTTGGCATGTTAAAAAATAATAAATAAATAAACCCTATATTTCTGTTTGAAGTGACTGCCCCTTGGTACTTACATTGATACCGTATTTAAAATTATGTAGATGGTATCATTGATTTTGATACTTTTGCTTCAAAACCTATACAAATGCTCACACTTGTTTAGATACTGTCTGAACAGAGGTGTATCTACATGTTGTAAGAGAAGGAGGATAAGAATGGTTTCTAGAAACAAAAAAAAAAAAAAGCTCAGATGGGTTTCCCTTTTCTTCCCCATCTTACAACTAAAGTAACTTTCAAATTATACTTACTAGTTCATGCAAAACTAGCCAGATCTACTTTGATTTACCATTGGAATTCACACAGTTGAAACCAATTAGAGCTAATTAAAGAAACCTGCCAAGCAAAGGCTTAAGAGAGAGCACCTAGTTTGGCAGGAGGGTGAAAAAAAGCATATATAGTCTCTACTAAAAGTACCATTTTTTAATAAATGGCCATGGAGTTAAATAAACTTGGGCTTTAAATTCACTGCAAACAAACCAAGCAGTCCTGAGGCAGTGAAATCCCCCAGAGGACATCACTTCCTATTTCCAAGCACAAGCTTTAATCACAGAATCACTATCTGCTTAAGCTCCCCCTGATGCTTAAACACTTCCCTTGTGTCCTTGCCATAAGCAAAGTCTCTGCTGCTTCAGCACCAACCTCAGTGCCTGGAGATGAGCACAGCTCCAACAGCCAAGCACTGAAAGCACAGGTAAATGTGTACAACACAGCTAACCAGAGATGGCTGGACAGAAAATACACCAGTAAATTCAGAGCAGAAGAGACGAGTCAGCAGGTCATATTTAACACACAGAGTAGGAAATTATGATTTCTGTATGATTCCCTGGTATTTCACATCAGAGCTCTTGCCAGTGTACTTGTGAGCAAGCTTCCTGTAGCAAAGCTCTTCCACTCCTGAGGAACTGGGTAAAATGCTTCTGCTTGGCAAGTCTGCATTGACAACCCCTGGGCCCTGTTAGCCATTTTCTCCTCAAGGTTAATTCTGCCACTGAATTTCTCTAGCAAACTGAACAATACTTCTTGGTCATTGTCACAGAAGAAATGGCATTTCTGACTTAGTTTCAGGCTCCCAGAATGAATGAAAGGCAGGGACAGAAACTAGAAAAAAAATGCTTTAAAGAGCCGGAAAGAAAATATGCATGTAACATGTGCCACAAACCCAGCTATGTTAACATTCAAACTGCCTTAATTTCTGATTAAATATTAGACAATATGATTTAAAATAAAAGGAGGAAGTTGATGTTTCAAGCCATTACCTTGGCTTTTTCATGAAACATCAGTATTTCAAAAGTAAGCAAATTAAGCTGGGCTCTTCAACCAAAAAAAAGATTAATTTGCCAACAAGTTCATTTTGGCAACAAGTAGTGACAGGAAATCAGTGTGTGAGATCTGTGTGTATATATATATATATAAAATTCCCATCCTCAGCCCAAAATATGAGCATGTGCTCTGCAGTCCTCCTCAGCAAGGAAGTGCCCTCTGAGAGGACAGGGAAAAAAAAAACCCAAACCAGTTCTGTTCTAAAAGTATAGCAACATATTCTTTTTGAAGCTTGAAAAGTCAGTCTGGGTTTGTTGCATACATTTGTGTTTTCTCAAGCTCTCAGCACTCTTGCAGTGCTGGCTGCCCTGCTCTGCTGTTCCAGCTTCCCTGCAGCACAGAAAGTTGCTCCACGGGCTTCACAGGGAAACACACTCCTCAGCTTTTTTTCATGTTAAATGCCTGATCTAATAATTTTTGGTTTGGGTTTCTGAACCTGTGTTATAGAAAGTCCTACTTTCTTTTCCTCAAATACTGATGTGCAGTTCTCACACAAAAATGTATGGTTAAAACTACCAAGAAGAAGCCTAACTGCAAGATACAACATACAACTACAGGGAAAATATTCTAGATAGAAGCAGGCTTTTCAGTGCACCAGGAGAAAGCCACGAGCAGACTGACTGGGAAAGTTTCTAACCTAACTCAAACTACAAATGAGACTCATTTGTTAGCAGGAAATGTTAGCAGAGTGCTGGCAGGCCTGCTAATGGCCCCTTCTGGATTTAAAATGAACAGGGATCTGTTAGAGTGGGTAACAGCTGGAGGGGAGGAGAACCCACTAACAGAGATCTATTTATTGGTACACCTTGGCTTGAGTTTCTGGAAACTTGCTGTGTAGCATCAGTATTTCATTTTGCTGCAGTTCTTGATTTTTTTAAGGAGATTTTGCATTACTTGAATTTTACTCAGAAAACAAACCCCATATGCACTACTTATTACTGAGTACAATTCCCTCTGAATAAACTCTGATGGAAAAAGAGAACTAAATTTTTAAATTAAGTTTAATTTTTTTCCACTCAGTGGATCTATTTCTAGAGCAAACAGCAATACAAATCAGTCACATCTAGTTATCAACAGTGGCACTGTGATAAATGCTTAGTAACATCTGTATTTTATTCGCTGTACTAAAATTCTGAGATATAAGGGACCTGCTCCAAGGTAAAAATCATTCAAATCAACATACAAAATGATCTGCTGCAATGGTTTGGTATACTACCTCATAATCACCTTACAGCAGTCCCTAGAACTTGATGTGAGCTACTGACTTTGGACCAGTATGGTTTATATTCTAGTGATGGACTTGGTAAGACATACAGCAAAAAAATGAGGGAGGATTTTTTTTTTTCCCCAAAAAATAAATACTAAATGGAGAAAAATATGTTGGAGGAGACATGAAATTATAAATTCTGTCACTGAGACATGAACCTCATAAGTAAATAACAGAATAATCAGAAAAGTTCAGAAAAGATTCAGCATCACATACCAAAAAATTGGTGTAGTGTAATGCACACAGCTGATGTGCTCTTAGGTCATTTGGGAGGTCTCTTGTCCTTGTCTGTTTGCTACAGTAGCTGCATTAGAATTCACATTTATCATATCTAGAAAAGTTTACTCTGGTTTTCTCTTGCACCATGACTTCAGTTTAATGCTTATGTGGTTTTTGGACTCTTACAGGTAAC
This sequence comes from Peucedramus taeniatus, assembly GCA_013400575.1. NCBI lineage: Eukaryota > Metazoa > Chordata > Aves > Passeriformes > Fringillidae > Peucedramus > Peucedramus taeniatus. Next base: position 52,278 of record WBNO01028941.1, on the reverse strand, counting down.
AACTTCCTTTTGGTTGCTAAACAAACAGAAGTAAATCCTTTACATGTCACCAAGGAAAAATCACTTAACTCTGGGAGGCTTTTGGGGTGGATAACCACGGGGTATGCCCTGGACTTCAGACACCACTAGGATAGTATAGGACAGGACTCTGGCTCTGCCAGGCCACACTTAAGGTAGTGCTGGTGTGAATCATCCGGTTTAACAAAGAACATTTCTAGAAATAATTAAGTTGGTTCAATTCAGTAATATAAGAATCCAAAAGAAAAATGTGTGCATCCTTAACAAATAGAGGGAAAGTTGGTTTGCTCCTAGATACATTGCAGGCTTCTTCCAGATTGAAGCCTGCAATGGAAACACTAATTATTTTTTGGAGGAAAATGTCGTGAAAATTGTATGCAAATTTCTGCAAGAGAAAAACGAAACCGCCTAAAAGTTATCAGAAACGTTGTAAGTGCGCTTCAGCCTTTGAACGTGCTTACTATAAATAACCATTACAAAACATGCTGGTCTATTTTAAAATATGATTTGTTGTGAAAGACTCCACTATATTGTAGGTCTTACGTTATGAACCGAAATGTCCCCTGATCCTCGGCGCTGAGCTAGCGGGGGTTTTCATTTACCTAAGGCTTGGTTCGGGGGCTTTATTTAGCCCTGTAGTTGTCGTCTAGGAATGAAGCGTGTCGTGACGAGGGGCTCCACCTCGTCATGGAGAGACGTTTATTGCCCGAACAGGCTTTGGTGGCATGAGCGAGCCTGGCAGGAGCTTCTGGAGTTAAATAAACCGGGGTTAGTGCCCACCTCGGTCTCGAAAGGTACCCGATAGAAGGTACGAAATGCCCCGCTGTTGCTCACGGAACCTCTCCCCAGGCGGCTGCAGAAGCGGCAGCTCGGCCCCGGCCCCGCGGGTCCGGTTCCCCTCGAGTCGCCCAGGCCGGGCTCCCTGGGCCGGGACAGGGCCTGCGGCCGCGCTGCCCCAGACCCACGGGGCTCCCTCCGGCGCTGCCCGGGCC
>WBNO01028941.1:1582-50625 GCA_013400575.1 Peucedramus taeniatus | reverse complement strand
GAGGCCGCGGGTGCGGGTGGAAGGAGCCGGCCCTGCCCGCCCGGCGTGGGCGCTGCGGGAGCGGCCGTGCCGGCCCCGCAGCACTGGCGGTATTTGGGGGCAGTACCGGGACGGTGGATGATGAACAAGCCAGGCGATTAAATCTTGCAGGGCTTACTGTTGGGATTTAGCGCTAACAGCTGCGGAAAAATCACTCGGGCTGTAACCTGCACGTAATCTTAAACAAGGGTTAGGGCGGAAGGGTTAGGAGGCTTTATCGCTGCGCTATACAGACACAGAAATGATGAGCGAAAAACGTTGATTTCCAGTTCTGAACTATTTCTGCTGCTTACGCTGCATTCTTTGGAAATACACGCTTAACGTTGAAACTATGGAATAAAACTGCTCTTTAAAATCTGCAGCTATCTTTGTCGTTTTTGGGCCTCATTGTAGAAGTGTTCATGCCTGCTGGCTGTTAAAACTCTGAACAAGAGTTGCCTGAGTAGAAATGCTTCTGGTTTCTAGCACTCCTAACTTTGTATGTCTGTAAGTAGCAATCATAATGTGTTTTTTTTTATTAAGGTAGGATCTTGTACCATAACACCAAGGGAGCCTGTGATAACCTCGAGCCTGATACAGAACTGAGAAATGCACACTGGAAGACCTGGTTAGTTTTCAGACGAGCCGAAGCAGTTGTCATCTAGTTAACAAAAGTAATTCCTGGCATGTTCCAGTGGGTATGTTCTTGTATCCCTTTGGGTAGTAGTAACTGACACAGTGACATAAAAATAGAAAACTTTCTGTATTAAAAAGGTATGAGTTTTTTTTAATTGGACTTCAACAGAGAATGCACTGTGATTTCCTTCGCTCAATAATGTGCTTTGCTTCAGATGTGCAGGGAAATAGGAATTCAGACTGAGGCATGCTGTGCAACTCATGGTTACTCTATAGGCTAATAGTCTGGCATGGTAATGTAAGACAATAGCTGGAAAAAATTCTGGTAGGCAAGAATATTGACCAGTCTCACTTTACTTTACCTGCTAAATTCTTGTGCTAAATTAATGGTTAAAGTAGAATTAGTGATGGTGTCCTGCAGCATTTTTATTTTAGACTGCTTTTAACTCATACTTAAGAGAAAAAAAGTATGCAGCCATGCAATCTATATCTAAAGGACAGTAGGGTCTAGATAGGTAGACAGACTGAATTAATTGTGTGTGTTTGATGAGATTAATGGTGGCAGTTCCATGTGGGCATTACGTTAGTGTTCGTGGGTGGGTGTACAGGGGTTATACACTGTTACCTATTTGGAATAGGCAATATGCCTAGAGATTCTGGCTACATTAAAAAAAAAACTAACTCCAAAACAATGAGCTTTGTTTCAGTTAATGTTTGTGTAGGTCTTTGTGCTTTCCAAGTTGGCTTACATAAAACCTGGGTATTAAGTTTGCAGCATATATCTAGTCAGTTATAAAATGTGCAGTTACAGTAGAGCTGTGGTTTAAAGTTAGTCAAATATGCACACAGGCTTTGTCTTAATGAACATTTTTCCCCTTGCAAGAAAATAATTAAATTGGATCTGGGTAATTCAGACATGTTCTAGAAAGTTTACTTGATGCACATGCTGACCATCCTTACCTTGACTTGCACAAGTGAGATAAATATACGCATGTGACAAAATCAATATATCGAGCATGGCATAGGTTTCCTTCCTGGTCTTCACAAAGTCAAGCAACTGTAATTTACTCTTTCTGTTCCGAATACGTTTTCTACAAAGCAATGGCTGATTCAAGTCTGAAGAGACTTTTTAGGTAGTGCCCAGATCACATGGACTTTGAGCTTGTATATAGTCCTAAAGGAAGTGTGTTTGGACTTGTTTGCCTTTGCTGTCCCGTTTCAATGTCGTTTGATCATGATTGTGCCTATTGTAAAGACTTATTCCTGTCTCTGTCACAGTTTTTACAGAAGTGGAAGTTTGTTTTGAATGTATGACAGGCACTTGATAAATCACTGGTAAAGTAAATCAATTTGAGAACATTTACATGTTTTCGTCAGATGGAATTGCTGATTAAAATTACACAAGCTACTTAAAAGCCAAACTCGATTAAAGTTTTTCTGTAGTTACAATTTGTTCCTTTACTGTAGTGAAACTTGGTGGAAGGATGGTGGCATCTGTACAAACTGTTGAACAGACATAACTGCATGTGCCAGCAATGAAAATTATACCAGAATGAGAAAATCTGATTCCATTTTCTTCTCAGTTTGATGATCAGTGATGTCAGAACACTTGGTATTTTACAGCATATTATTTTTTAGGATGTTTTCAGAATGGTTAAGTGTATCTTGACTTTTTGTAACACATTTAAAAATGTCAGTGGAAGTTTCAGAGAAGGAAAGTTTAATGGCAGTTCTGTTCCTTGGGCAGGTATGCTTTTCACAGGATTGAACTTTAGGTGCAGGGTGAGTTCTTTGAATACTGAGAATTCATGCCTTTCGGGAAGCAATTTCTATTCTAATGTGAAGAAAATCTGTATAACTTCCTGGTTTACTGTGGGAGTCCAATTTAATTTAGATAGCAATTATTTAAAACAATTTTATCATCTGAAAAGTATTATCTTTGGGGGTGGGCTACTGAAGTTATCTTAAATGAAACTAGTAATTTTATCTTACTGATAAAGGCCTGAAGTAACACTTAATGCAGAAAGAATTAAGACTGCTCTTACATCATTCTTTAATTACAGCTGAGATATTACTTGAAATACACCTAATAAGGTCTGGTAAGGAAATGTGTACCAATTAGGCAAAGCTAATAAAACCTTTTTTTCCTAAATTTCAAAAACTGATTGAAATGCTGGAAACCATGTCCTGCCACAGTGTAACCTAGAGGAGAGAGAAAGGTATGTGCTGTGTCAGTCCCCCTATTCATAGTCTTTTAGTGCTATTGAGTCAGTGCCATTGCTCCAGGCTTTTGGGATGTAATAAAAATGCAAGGAGTAAAGAAGTTAAAGAAAAATTGTTTGAAGTCACTTTTGTTACCTCTTGTGATAGTGCGAAGTCTGTACAAGTTTTAATACCCAGAAAGCTGGAAAGCAGCATAAAATACTTGGAAGATGATGGTTTGCTGATGTCAGTCTCAAAAGCTTCTGAAAAAGGGGACGATGTTGGAATTACTTACAGGGTATTGTACCCATGCTGGGGGACGTGATTCACTAGACTGGAAATGTTCTCCTATCCCATTGTGCTGCCTCAGCTCTCTTTCCATTTCCTGGCTGCTCTTTCCATTGCTGCAGAGGAGGAATGACTCAGCTGTTGTCCTTTCTCTCTCAGTGACCCAGGAGCTTCATTCTCATCTGGCTGTTGCCACCTTCTCTGTAGCCTCATGAAGTTTGTGGGAGAAACCGCCCCTCTTTTTGTTCTGTGTTGACAGTCACAAGTCAGTATTAAACAAAGTTGCACATCTATACAAAATGTGGAATATTAACAGAGGACTTAAAACTCCAGAGAGGGAGAGTTTCTGGACTGTTTAGAGGTACAGAAAATTATATTAGCATTCAATTTGGTGCTTAAGTGATAAGCACAGTTCTGAATAAGTCTGAATAATATCTTAAAGACACAGTTCTGAAGTAATGGAGGTAGCTAAACCAATCTAGATTTGGGAGAAAGTGTTTGTAATGCTGGAAGTTGAGGTATAACTGATCATGTCTGAAAGTCATCAATCTATGTTGTGGTTAGTTAAATGCATATGTGAGATAAAATGCTCTTCAGTTTAAGAATGTACGTAAGAAATTTTATGCAGAATTTGCATAAAATTGTAGATACAATAATCAGAGGCTTTGTGCAGTGTTTCTGCATGTAGGTTATAAATGCTTTAGAAATGGTTACCAATCGCAGCTCCTAGTAAAGACCACTGTAATACAACATGAATTCCAGGCAGGTGTTGTCATGCAATTTGTGTATAAGGATGCAGATCTCTAGATTACCTGACTTGCACTACATTCATAAATAGCTCCTTAGGGTGATGATTATTGATGGCCAAAAATAATACCTTGAATTCACCAAGATAACTGTAAATGATAAACTATTTATAGCTGGTGATTTGGTATCTATAAATAATTACTCTTTAACCAAGCTAATTGCTGATAATAGCATGCAGCCATACTGAGATTGGAGCACCAAAGAAAAACAAAGGAAAAGTGTATGTAATCCTCAAGGTAGTCTCTTTCAGTAGACATTGCTCAACATGATTCTTTTTATGGATTTTTTAGTAATATCTTTGTTAATACTGATTTGCATTTTAAATAGGATTGAGTAGCACTGAATTCCATCTAGGATTGTTCATGATAGCCATATTTCATTTGTACAGCTGGCAGTTGAGTTCAGTTCCTCTTGAAGAATAGTAGTACCCCAAGTGAGTGTTCCTGCAAGGGGGAGCAGTGAGCTGGGGCTGCTTCACTGTCAACTGGCAGATTGCACTCTGTGTTTCACATGGTGGTTGCATTATTTCTCAGGGCTCTGTGCAATTTCTGTAACCATTCCTGTCAGGGAAGGCCTCTTTCCACCAGGGTTCCACTACCCTGATAAGCACTTCCATTCCATAAAATGCAAACAGTATCATATAGGCCATATGTATTGCCTGCTGCTGTTTGCAGAATATAGAAGCATTTTTTGTGCTGACTTGAACATCCGTCTCTAGAAGACAGTGTCTCAGCCAAAAAATACAGTCTCAAATTTTATTAACGTACATTAAAACTTAAGAAATGCTACTTGCCTGCAGTCCACATAACGTGGTCACCTTGCAATACTAAGCTAAATATAAAATATTCCTATTTATTTGATGTCTGCTACAATACATAAACAGGATAGATTTCCATCCTTGCTGTTCTGAACTGTGCTTTGAGGCAATTGTCCAGCAGAGGCATTACATTATATTAACAGGGCCAACTTGCTCCCAGACCATACATTCAGTAAATAAATACTCAGTAGCTGCAGCAGGATGTATATACAAAATTCTGCTTTTCATTGTAGTATGCCCATAACTAGTTACTTTTTCACTGAGTTGCTGTCTTTGTTCTCCAGATAAGAGACTGAGTTTTGTAAAGTGTATAGTCTAAATTTATGCATCTGTGTCTTGCAGAGTGTGATACAGAGTCACAGAAATTCATTTTTGGTGGCTTTAGGCAAAAGTTCTTGCATTGGGTTTTGCTAACTGTGTATGTTCAGTAATAGGGAGAGGAGTGTGAGGGATTAATGCTGACTCTTAAGAGAACAGATGAAGATGAAATACTTTAAAAACAATGGAGCAAGTATAGCATATTATTATTGTTTCCCTTGTATCAAGCTCTGTGCTTCAAATTAATTGCAGTAAACAGTTACACTGAGTGATGTAAAATACTTTCCCAGTCTTTGAAGATGATACTTTGCCTTGTATTGTACTGTTGTTGACTTCTTAAAACAGAAATAAAGTTGAATAAGGCAAATTGCCACTTATATGTGGAAAATCCTCAGAGTTTCTATAAATAAACTCATTTACTGGAATTTTCTCCATTACTGTAGCTTTATTGTTAACAGTAAATCGGCAAAGACAAAGGATTAATTATATTTTATAAACAAAATATTCTCAGAGTGAAACACCTAGAGGGGTACATTGTTCTACACATAAAAAGGAATGTATATCAACAATGGGAAAACCCCACATTTTTTTGCCATATCCTATGAAAAGTGTCATACAGGAGTTCCTTGTAGTCAATCAAGCCGTGATTGAATAAGAGTGAAATAGCAAAATGATGCCTCGCATGCTCTGCAGGTTTTTATTCTGGACATGCAGTTACAGTTTGCTTCAGTTACTTCCCTTGACAATAAGCAATGCCAGACCCTTAACATTTCTGCCTCACATATTACCAGTAATATTGTGCTTCCTTGCCCCTCTTCTGTCTCTAGTCTTGCACTAAGAGTAATATTGGTTATTAAATACTACATTTTCATTACTTCACCTTGAACTTGTGTCCCTCCTGAGTTAATACCTTCCTAAGAAAGGTTTATAGTTTGTGGTGAGTGATTTTTAAGGCCAGTCAGTATTTGTATCACTTTGAATGGTTGCTTCCATCACCACACAAACTGTAATGAGTAGGCAGGTAGATCTTACAGAATAAACCTGGTTAAAATAAATGATGGCTGGGAAATGGCATGAATTCCGTTGAGGTCTCACCTGGAATGTGGTGAAAATGACACTAATTGGTTCGCTGGGTATTTTGTTGCTGGATTTGCCTGTTGAAATATGTACGACTATTTTATGTCCTGTGTCAGACTGTTACTTCTGAATCTGCCAAGATATCTTCACAAACTCCTTTGTCTCCCACGATTACTGAACAATGACAGATTTGGGAGCTCACTAATTCAAGATGTCGCTGGTTCCAGTAGCTGCCTGCTGTCTAAGAGTAGCAGTTCTCCTGGTTTGTTCTCTTGATTGAATAACTTTGCTAAGAATGTAAGTGGCATGTTGGCAGAGCACCTTATAAAAGTCTGTGATGTTGGTTCATTATTAAATCCCTTATTTAAAAATAGAGATTTGATTCAATGGTATATAATTTGAAACCTCTTCATTCTAGGAATGGCCTTCAGAATCTGGCACTAATTTGGCATAGCACATGTAAGAGAAATATGTTTTAGTCTCATGTTGAGGGGACTTCTGTAATTGACAACTTTTCTAAATTTATTTTTCATTTTTTTTCAAGTGAGATAAGTCATTGCCTTAGCAATAGGCATGCATAATTCCTTTTTTGATTGTAGCAGTGATGGAGAGAGGTTTATTATAATAATGTAAGTATTACTCATCAAAGACATGCCTTTTATGCCTTCTAAAATGCCATAAGTACTACAATGTAGTGAAAGGATGAAGTAGTGGTGTAAGTTAACAAGAGAATAAAAATACTGCACCTGGTTTTAACACTTTATTAGAAATATTGTTATATTCTGTTCTGAAGGGAAAGCTGGAGAAATTATTTTCAAATGGCTTTCAGTAGGAAACATGTTTCAATGTTATTCGAGTGCATTTTGAGGCCATTTGTCTTATTTTGGCCAGTTGTCTTATTTGTGCTTTATCAGAATACTCTGTTAGGCTGCAGATCAACCAGATCAGTAACTGGTGTTTCCACCTAAAGCTTGGTGGCTCTTTTTTTATGTGGACTGTGGTGTTTGTGCAGCTGTACAGTGAGCCAGATAGGAAAAGTAATCTGTCATGAAAATAATCTTTTTTCTTTTTCTCGGCTTTTTTTCAGCAGAATCTAGTTGTACAGCTGCACAGTGAACAGATCAGCAAACAAATGTGCTGGTGTCCAGAAATGGTTTTGTGGGAATGGGAATGAGAGAGTGAAGCAGTGGGGGAGGGCAGGGAGGGACTGCTGTTTTAAGTGCGACATCATCTTAAAATATTTGTTGAACTTCAGCTTTGGTTCTAACCAAAACAATTTGCCTACTTTCAGAAGAAAAATGAAATCTTAAAATGCAGCTGTAACTGGTTCATCTTTGCGAGTATTTCAATATCACAAGCACTGGCTGGTATCTTAGTAGGATCTAATTGAACGCTATATTCAATACAGAATATTGGTACAAAAGCAAATTGGCTCTGTTATAAATTCTGTGCATTAATAGGTGTTTCATGGGCTGCATCCAATTTATATATGAAAGACTGCAAATTAATTCTTGGTGAGCAGAACTAGTACTTACAGAACTTCTAAGTATTCTGAAGTTAGTATTCTTCTAAGTATTCTGAAGATTCTAAGAAGGATCCTGTACTCAGCAATTTCTTACAAATAACTGACCCTTCGAAGAAGGCTGTCCAGTTGTTTTATGTTCAGAATAAACACTCCTTTCTGGACAACTGAGCTGGTAGATTGCTACTGTATTAGTTCAAGATCATTTTATTATTGGGACTTGGCTTTTCAAATACTTCACAGTTCAGTTTTGTAGGAAGTATTCATGGTGTATTCAGTTATGCATAAATGCGTTCTGTACTCTTTAAGTCTTATCTAGTATTAACTTGGCAAACAGGGCTTGGATCAGTTCGTTAATGGTCTGTTCTTACAAAGTGCCCCTCCTACTGGGCTATAGGTTTTCAAATGAATGAGGTTCACTGAAATCCACAAACCTGTTTCACTGAAATTGAAGAAGGAAGAAAATACAGGAGATGGGTGAGAACTAAAGTTAGAAATGGTTAATTTTAACTTTATTGATCTGTAGCATGTTTTCCTTTTTCCATTAGCAGAAGCTAACGTCAGCTTAAGACTGATAAAACAAAACCAGGTTGTTGCTATTATGTAGGTAAAATGTGTTTATAGCTTTCTTAAAATGTCTTTCAGTAACAACAATATATTAATTTCACATTAATTTTTTTTAAAAACTTATCTTAATGCTAGATTAACAGGATTTGTATCCTAGTATTTGTTTAAAATGTAAAATTTAAAAAATGTAGAGTAGGTTCATTTGTATTTTCAGATTCCAGCCTTTTTTTTTTAACTGAATATTTGTATGAAGTATTGCATAGCTCAGGATGGGGGGGGAAGCTGCATACAACTCTCCTGCACATACATTGGAGTGAATACCTGCAGTATAGAAAAGCAGTTAAATTTCTAGGACTTGTAAGCAAAACTGTCTTAGTGTAGTCAATGATTATTTCAAGAAATACTTCTCTTTTTAAAAAATTGGCATTTCATAGAGCTGTCACTCTGAGAAGTTCTTAATAGAAATGAATTACACAAGTGGTGAACTTGTACTGCCTCACAGTGAGAATGCCTTAGTTTGGTAAGAATATTGCTTTGTCCTTATTTTTAGCACCTCTTGTCTTTCTGGGTTCTCTCTTGCCTTAGCTGGAGCATGTATTTGGTGTGGAATTCGTAGCTGCCCATGAAATCTTGCTAAGGCATTTTACTCTCTGTGGCATTCAACCTGAGTAACTTAGAGGAGTCAAAGATGTTTTTTGTAGATGAGCAGAACATTCTTCAAAGAAAACAAGGATAAGAAAGTTGAACAACAAGGGAGCAAAACTGAAATTACTTGGGAAGGAGCGTGGGAAGGGAAGAAATCAGTGCATTTATATTACTAATATTTCAGGTTATTAAAATTGTTGGGAGTAGACAAAAGGGTTAGGGGGAAGAAAGTTGGGCACTTAAAATATTCTTGTCAGCATTGTACGCAGAAAAAATGCTGTGCTACGTGGGCTGCAAATGCTGAAATAACAGATGTGGCTTTCATTTGAGTTTGAATTTTGTATGACTACATTATTTGAATCCAAGTTTGTTGTTTTAAGTAAAGCCTAACTCTTGAACTAGTTTTCTAGTCTCAGTGAAACAGTTGGTGATAAATAAAGAAAGATGTCCCCACAAATGATATTCCAGGCTTTAAGGCATAAAGTGCTATATAAGAAGAACAGTTGAAATAGATAGTAAGTACTGTGGATAAATTTCAAAGTCCAAGAGATATTGAATGAAAAAAAGATTTTTAAAAGAAACAAAACCAACTCTGATCTCAGGTGCCTTTGCTTAAGTAGCTGAAATACACTAGGCAGACAGTGGTTTGCACAGAGATGTGCTGAGTTTTCCATGCAGAGAAGACAGCTGTGCTTATGCACTGCCCAGGTGGTTTCACCTGAACCTTCTCTGTGTGTGGATGTTCAATCAGTTCTCCATTTGCTGGGAATGATCTCTTGCACTGCTGTGTGGGGAGGGGATGGGGTGCCCTGGGCAGCATCATGTGCCTTTCTGAAATGCCCTCTGGTGGGACACACTTCATCTCTGCCCCTGCAAATGTACACGTTCTAATTGTGGAGCTTGGCTTGGGGTGGGCTAGTCCTGCTGCCAGAGGTGTCAGGAAGGGCTCTGCTTGTTCTTGCTGCAGCTCAGGGAAGTGCAGCAGGTGCTGTTACTCCAGCTCTGCCCTTTATGGGTGCTGCAGTTTCTCACCCACCCCAGCTCAGAGCTGTTTTCCCTCCTGGCTGCCAGGATCGCGTTCCTGCCCCTCGGGAGCTGTGGAGGGGCCAGCAGCAGGGAATCAAACGAGTCAACAGAATTAGGCAGAGGCTGACTGCAGAAATAGGCAGAATCTTTTTCAACTTTGGTGTAGCCTTGTCCTCAGGCTGCCCTTGCATGTTCTCTTGAGGGGATTTGAGAGTCATGATGTTCCTGTAATGAGATCAGCTATATACAATTTTGTGCCACTGAAGTGTATAGAACTGGGACTTCAGCTTTCCAGTATTATACACATATGAGTACTGCCTGACAGGTTAAACATGACAGGTATTTACAGTTGCCTAGAGAATAATGAAGCTTGTTTAAAAACAAAGAAAGAATTAATTCTTTCTGGTTGTTCTTTTGAAAACTTTTTATTATGGGTATAGTTGTTTTTTAACTATTCCGTAACAAGATTTACAGTGGAAGATACAGAATATTACACAATAGAAGATCAAAAATACTCTGCTAGGGTTATTACTGTTTTAACTGAAAACAGACAAGTAATTGATTTTGAAACTGGTCTGAGACTGCTCAGCTCTTGTTTTCCAGCAACGAATCACAGTCATAGGTTGCAAACTATTTTAACCACTAGGGCATGGAGAAAAGGTACCATTCAAAGCTAAACACCACAATTAGGGATGCATGACTAAAGTTTCCAAGTAATGTATTAGTAGTATTGTATGAAACAGTCACATGGAAAAGATCATGAGGTTGTGAAAAGGATTATGAGCATGCTTTAGTCATTAATTTCCTGATAGAGATATTTTAGTCTGGATCACGCTTGTTTAAATGAGAATAATTTAACTTTGCTTGTTCTGATTGTATTACCATTATGTGGCAAAGGGGGAGAAAAGGTGTCTTACCTACAAAAGTAGTATTACTTTATATATATATTAATATATAAAAATAATATTTCAGTAAATTTGGGGGATGAATTTACCATACTGAACTACTTGAAAAAGTTTATCACAGCCCTGAAATCAGTAACTGGAATGTAGGGGACTGAACTAGAGATAAACTATGGTTATTCCAGACTGATGATTGAACAGTTGTTCATAAAAATAAACCACTAATGTACAATGAGTAGCCATTGACCTATCCGACATCCATGGAATCAATTTTGATGCAGATACCTCCATTTGATTATATTATTCTGGGCTTATATTTTTTAATGGGACAGCATTGCAAAAGAGAGTTTTGATTTCTTAAAAAAAATTATAAGTTTTTAAAGCTCCAGTGAAAAGTGAATTTTCATATTTTGGATTTGTAGAAGTTAGCAGGAGAACGGTCTTTCCCCCAGTCTTCTGTGTTGACACATTTATTTGCCATGTAAAGTCCTTAGAAGGCAGCTCCTTCCTTTTCTCTGCCAACCTGTTACAAGTATAGGAGCTTCCAAGAGATTTTGTGTGTGTGTGTGTGTGCAGTGATGTGGTTACTGGTGTTTAAGCACAAAAGAGCAAGCTGGTATTTTGGGAAAGTAAGATGGACTTCAAATGTTTGTGATTTGCTGCAGAGCACTTTCCTGGCAGGTTACACAAAGCACATTTTACTGAGCAGCTGTGGGGGGCTTGGGAAGGAAAACCAAATTTCTCCTGTCTCATGTGAGAGTCAGTGGCACTTTAGGATGCAGTGTAGGTCCGTCATGCCTGGGAATGTAGGGCCAGTGGCAGCTCCAGTCAAGGTGCACATCAGGAACTAAAAGCTAAACTAAAACTGCTGGCAGTGGTAAGAGCTAATAGCACAGCTGGCCTGTTTCCTGGGCCCTTACATCCCTGCATTTGCTTGCAGTGTAAAATGGTGAATTGGTTTCAATTCTGAACACAAGATAAGCTTTTGCAGTGTCTCCTTCATAACCTGGTGTTGAATTGTAAGTTTTTTACATGTAACACTAAATTGAAAACCACATTGTCTCAATGATATAATTTCTAAAAATCAGCACTAACTGCTTTCAGCTCGACAGCTGTCAGCATTAACAGTATTTTTTGAGTTGCATAAGCAGATGTTTTCCATATAACCCTACTTTTAAAGGGATGTCCACGTAGCTCTTTGGAGTCAGGAAACCAATGTACGTGAAAAGTACTAAAAATATGAACATTTAAGCAATACATTAGAAGTTAGTTAATGACAACTTATTTGTACATTGATAATGGGCAATTTCAAAATAGGGAATTGTGCAGTGTGTGTTTAGTGGAGGCACTTTAGCAGAAGAAAAGAGAAAAAATAGTGTGTGGGTTTTCAGCTGTATTACCTGCCTGTCACCCCTGTGAACAGGAAAATACAGCATTGTTATTTTAAAATAATTTCCATTCTTTTGTACCTTGTGTTTTATCAAGATTTTCGGTATTATAGGCTATCATAAGTATAGATGCCTCTGAAAATATGCACAAAAATGTTCTGATATGACTGACTGTAAATGTTGTTAATCTTTTTCTTATCATCGCCTCCTGTAAGTATGGTTTGTAAAACCACATCTCTAAAATACACAGTCTGTCTTACTGTAGGATAAGAAAAGTACATTAATACAATTTCTGCAGTAAAAGTACTGCAATTGCTATTCTTTTATTGCCAATATCTAAAAAGTTTTGTGAGTGATTCAGTTGGCATAAGTACCAAATTTACACGCCATATAAATTGACATTGAGATTGCTTTACAGCTAAGTGCTTCCCTTTGTGTTTCTTGTAGGAAACAGAGATGAAGGTACACATGCACACAAAATTTTGCATCATTTGTTTGCTGACGTTTATTTTTCATCAGTGCAATCATTGCCATGGAGATGGACACAACAATGGTCCCAAAAAGGATCGTGTACACGACCATAATGACTATCAGATCTCAAATGAATCATACTTCCAGAATGGAGGAACAGAATCTATGCCCAGTAAATTTTCAACGTTGGAAGCAGAAAATGAACAAAAATACTACATTGAAAAGATTTTTGATCGCTACGGTGAAAATGGAAGATTATCTTTTTTTGGCCTGGAAAAACTGTTAATAAGCCTTGGTTTGGGAGAGGTAAAAGTAGTGATGATAAATCATGATGATATTGGCCATGATCATGTTTCTCACTTGTATGCTTTGGAAGTACAGGAAGGAAAGCATTTTCATCCTCATAACCATGCTCACAGCCACTCAGATTCAGAAAACCAGACCACGGTTGGTGCGTCTGCAAAGAGAAATCATAAATGTGACACTGAGAGAGACACGGCGGTGCCCTCAGTGAAGGAGGACGGCAAACACGTTCATAACCAGAGCCGCCGTCACCACCACCACCACTCGCGCCCGCACCGGCACGAGCACAACGGCACGCGCCACTCGCGCAACGATTCCGTCAGTCCCAGCGACCACGCGGAGCAGAGCCACGAGCCTTCCACGGAGACAAACACCACTCAGGACCAGCCAGAACGGAAACAGCGCAAACAGAAGAAGAAGCAGAAGAAGATCAGCGAGACGTCGGGAGACGCTACCTGGGATTACGCCCCGGAGCACGATCCCGGCGATCAGTACGAGCACAACCGCGTTCACAAACACGACCATGTCCACGATGCCTCCCACTTGCACGTGCACCACCACGACCACAGCGGTGACCGCTCCGCCAGCCACGGCCACCAGGACGGCGGTTTGGGCAGTGCCCCCGGGCACCGCCACACCAGCAAGCGAGAGGCCTCGCACAAGAAGATCAGTGTGAGGAAACACGCTCTTCCTGCAGCACGTGGTCACAAGGATCACAGTGAGGATGAGCACAGGCATGAAGAGGTGAGTATGAAATGCTGGTAAGTTGACTTCCAGTGCTGTCACGTAGTAACTGAAGGTGCGTACCCACAAATAGCAGAGAGGCGTGTTTGGGACCCTACTGTAATACAGTGTATGAATTTGATCTGTAAAGCATTCTGAGACACCCTGCTTACAGGGGAGATTTTTCCCTTCCCAATATTCCGGAATACTGCCACCATACACACCTTTTTTGGACTTCTTTCTGAATCTGAGATCATTAACATTTTTGAAAACTGTGCACTCTTTCCTAAACTACCTGCATCTTTTCAGCACACTTCTGATATCTTTGTCCTAAGAGATTAAGAAGCAATTGCAGGTGTAGCTTCAGTAGCACTGTGCTTGGTGTAAGCTCTTCTGTTTTGTCCTTCAGCATCCATTATTTCTGCCAGCACCATAAATCCCTTCCCCTTACAGTTAACTAGAGATGCAGGACCTTGTAAAGTTATCATTTTAAACTAGAAGGATTGAGGGAGTGCTGAGTTCAAGGTTTCAAACTGTATTAAAAAGTGAAATTCAAAACACAGAAGGTTGATAGGTTAACAGAAGTGTTGAAAAACCTATTTTGGATACGTTTTTCCACTCTTCTGTTGCTTTTTCTTCATTGCTTGTTCTGTGTAAAGAATATGGAAACTGCTTTTCATTGACATCTGTCAAAAGTTATGTAGGTGTTGAGGGACTCAGGTGTGTGGTGCAGATATTTTTACTGTTTCTTTCTCTCATAAACCACTTGGATCTGTTTAAGACATGTTTTAGCACTGGTGGAACATTTGGACCAAAGTTTCTGCTTTGTTTGTGTTCTCAAATAATATCCTGCATTTTCCATATGTGAAAATGGATGCTTGTATATTTAATTTGTTTGTACAATTTGCTTGCAGTGCTTAAATGCTACACAGCTGCTACGGTACTATGGTCTGGAAGCCAGCTCCTTAATATCTCCTGAGCTCTTTGTGTACATGTGTCCTGCTTTGCTCTACCAGATTGAGAGAAGGCTTTGTATTGCACATTATGATGAGCTGGAAGATTTTACAAGAAATAAAAATGCATCAATTGAGAATAAAGATAAAACAGGTGCATCAGGTAGGTGTCTTTTTTTCTTAGTGGGACTGAGGTGGTCCTTGTGTTTATCTCAAAGTTGGAAAGTTGTAGTGTTACTTTGGCACTAAATTTCTTAATAAATTTGATCTGGACCTATTAATTCAGGAATAGAGAACAACACTATCATCACAGTTCATTCACTGGAAAATAAGATTTTTAGGTCTTACTATTTTTATATTTTAGCAGTGATACGGGTCTGTAGAACTGACGTGCATAATTTTTGGTGAACTGAAAAAATAGGTATAAGCAAGTACAAGAGCATTTAAATTGTCATTTCTGATACTTCCCTTTTCTGACTATTTCTCTCTAAGCACATGAGAAGGGTTCCATCAAAATCTTCTGCTGCCAATTTTAATTTTTTTTGTGTGTACCTTGAGTAAAACTGAGTAGACTTCTTATCTCATCACCTTAGTTCTATGTTAAAATATTTTTACTACTGTCCAAGCAGTTACTTTAAGGGTAGAATCCATTGTTGTTATTTCATTACTGAATGTACTTTTCAAATACATGTTTGCCACTGCTATCTTTTGTAAATTATAATGGAACTATTGATGTTTAGTTGCATTAAAATATTAAAAATCTAAAAAATCTTGGATATAATGTCTGTATTTTGAAAGTGAAAGTATTGGTAAAGTGAGTATTGATTAGTACATAGGTACATATTAGCACCATTAGAAATAAAGCTTGAAAAAACTGCATTCTCATAGATGTTGATAACTTTTGGGAAGAATGCATTGCTGGTAATCTTTCTTAACAATTGTAGAGTCATTAAAACAATTAACTTCTTACAGATAAATCTCCTCTAGTGACACATCTGCTGTCTTGTTAGCTGCTCAGAGTTTGCTATAGAGCAGGTACAGTGGGTGTTCTGTACGACAGCAAATTGCTTTGTGGTGTGGTCTCAAGTGTAGTAAGAGCTGACCCCTGCCTTATTACCAAGAGCATTGCTAGAGCAACTCTAAGCATTTTCTGCCAATTAAATGTTGAAACCCTATACAGAACTGTCATGTTGCACATGCTTTGAACCAGTTTAATTAGGATGCTTCTACAGATGAGCGCTTCTTTTTAAAAGATTGCATTTTATTTCTCTGTAATGAGAAAGGGAGTTCATTAATAACTCAGCTTGAAGACCTTTAACGTTTTAAGAGGCTTAATTTGCAAAATTAGTGAAGCTTATTGTGAACATTTAACATGTTTTATGGCATCTGATACCTTGAGTATAAATAACACCTTTGCCAGTAAAAATTTGGGTTCTAACTCATTGATTTGGCTCTCAAACAGTAACCTGCAGAACAAGTCAGCTTCATTAGATAATGATAAATCATTCTTCATAACAATTTCCTGAATTCTCTTGTATTAATTACAGCAAGATTTCAGTTGATATAATAATAATTGTTCCTTCTTATGTAAGGAAGTGAATAAAAAAAATAACAAATCCTAATTGGAATATGGGGATTGTGAGAGGTGTAGGGCAAATGTCAGTCATAGAGTAACTTAACCTACAGGTTGTAGGAGTGAAATGAAATGAAAGCATGTGCACACTTGAGCTAGTATAAACATTTTTAGATAGAAGTATTCACCAAAGTTAGGAGGATGCAGTCACTTTTAAACATGAGCTTTCTGTGGTTTACTTTAGTTGTAGTTAAAGCTTTCAAACAATTTTAACAGGCCAGTGTTGCTTCTGTTCATTGATACCAACCTGTGAGGTTTCCATTACCTCTGCTAACTGTGGTTTTCTAAAGCAAAATAATTTAATTAACTGAGCCAAAAACTTATGAAGCCGTGTTGGGTTTTCTTCCTCTAATTTAAGATAAATCTGTGACATCTTCTAATGGAGGCTTTTTAAGGTCTTATCCATAGAACTGAGCTTTTGCAGTGTACCTGCAGGAAGAGGGGGCATTGTCACCACTGAGGCCCCTAAACAGCTGAAAAGGAAAGGCACATCCTGCTAATGAGTGCAGCCAGTAGAAGTCACACAAGTGAACAGGGAGCATTTTGTTTAAAGCAGGAGATAGCTTAGAGCTGTTGATGAGAATTGTCTCAGATCAGATACAAGTTGTAATTCTGCCTGTGCACATGCCAGTGCTCCCTGGAGCTCGATCCGATGGGGGCACAGATTCCATATTCTAATCCCGTGTGCCTTATCTTAATCATGATGCCATGTTTAGGTCCTGTATCATCCATAGGAGTGTTCCAGCCCCTCAGAGGTGTATCTGCCAAACCTGCTGTGATAGATGAAACTTAAGCACTTCCATTTTTCTCCATGTAAGGCTGTTGATCGTCTACCCTGGCACTTAAGATCAGAGTGTGTCCACCTTGGAGCAGTGTCCTGCCCAAAGGCTGTGCCATTTTTATCTGGGCTGCTTGTGCATGCAGGCTTGATTGAGCATTGAGGGACAGGTCCATGTATGCTGGGTTTTCAGCACAGCCTGTCAGTCTAGGGTACGTGGCTAAAGTGCTCTGGGGATCTGTGGCAGTATTTTGGTCATCGTGGTCCTGCTTCAACTTGAGACCTACTTTTGTATTCCTGTTTTCCAACCTCAGTTTTTCAGTTCTTCATCTGACAGCAGACTTTGCCTTATCACCAACTCTCTTTTCCTATGGTCTCAGTACTCATGTCTGTCAGTGCACACCTCATAGTGTCTAAAGCTTTTTCCAGTCATTTTCTCCGAGTGGATGTGGTCTTGTACCCCTTGCATTTCAGCTGGATTGTTTCCTTTTATGCAGTGTTGTGGAATGACAGCCACAGACTTAGTAAGAATGAATGTCCCAAAATAAAATTCAAAGCAGCAGATGTTGTGAGCTATGGTGTTGAACCAGACTGCGCCTGCAGCAGCCACACTTTGTTGGCAGAGTTGTATAGATCTGCTCCATAATGGGTTTGGTACAGACAGAATTCTTGGGGTGTTTCACCCTGATGTTGACACTGAGTAGCTACAACATATTTGTTCCTCTTTTCTTCCCCTCTCATCCATACCTTGCCCCATTTTCCAGGACGTTTTCCCCTACTTGTGGACCCTCACAGGAAAGTCAGATTGTACTCTGAAATGTGGAAATGTTAGTGATTCTGAGTCAGGAGTTGTAACTTAACCTTAGAGTTGGCAAATTGTGGTAAACATACATTTTTGATTAAAAGTGGAGCTAGGAAAAACCCTTTGGAAAAAAATCAAAGCTTTTGTGCTAAAACTCAAAGAAAATACTTTATTAGATTGAGGTGCTGACTGAAAGAGCCATATCTCTTTGTTTATAATATCTGTTTCTTCTGTAATTCCTTCTTCTCAATGTCATGTAGAAATTTTCACATCTTCCCTCATTAACAGGAATATGTTTGGTGTACCACATCCCATTATCACTTCTTCTAATGGCAACAGTAAAGATTCTCAGAAAAAATAAAAGCTGCTATTGGGTGGTAGCAAGTTGCTTTCAGCTTTTCAAGCTCTTATTGCAGCATTCGATTTGTCAGAGTTCCTCTGCCAAAGGTTGAGTCTTCTTTTGAATAAAAGTGTATGTTTCAAAGCACGAGGTGAAATAAATAGTGCCAAGCTAAACATGTGACTCTAAATGGGGAGAAATACAGAATCCAGAAAAATTTTGCATCAGAACCATGTTAAAAACAACTGTTACATACACATTAGTGCTTGTAGAGCCCTTGTAAGTTAAGTAGCAGAGATGGTTTTGTCTAAGTATGAAACCTTTTGCCTTTTGTTTCATGGAGCACTACAAAGCTAAACCTGGAACTAACAATCAGGAAGAATTGCTGGGCTCTTTCTGGCTAGTAGCCTTCTGATGTCTCACTATATTATACTGTGCTCTGAATAAGCCTGTGTATTTTTGGTTTTGCTGTGGGTTTCAGTACTGCCTTTACATTTTTCAGCACCTTTTGAGTGAACAATCACACAGGTTAAAGGAAAGTCACCTTCTTAAGAGATAGTTGAAAGTCATTAATCAGGCTTAAATGTTTTCCAGGTGGTGTTCTGATAACCTTTCTGTGTTCATTTCTTCCCACAGCCTGGTTTTGTGGTATCATCTCTATCACCGTCATTAGCCTGCTTTCCTTGCTAGGTGTGATCTTGGTTCCCATCATTAACCAATGGTGCTTCAAATTTCTTCTAACTTTCTTGGTAGCTCTGGCTGTAGGAACAATGAGTGGAGATGCACTGCTCCATCTCTTGCCACATGTAAGTATGGTCTGCTTACCTTTTATTCTTAATTGTAAATGAGTCTAGAATTTTCGAGGAATTGTTTGATAGTGTCCATAAAGAAAGGTTCACTGATGCACCTGTAGATTGACTTGACTGTGAGGGGCACCAACGCTTTTGGAGACTTTCTGCTGACAGAAAGGAAGGAAATGTGTTTCTCTTAAAAAAGGTGGGGAAAAGTTAGTTGCATATTCGTTGTTGAACTGATGTCACGCTATTGTAAAACACTCAGGAGCCCAACAAGAGTATTTTAAAATTAGCAGTATTGCTGTCTCTTGTTTACTGATAGTTGTGTATCAGTACATAAAAGTATTTCCTGGGGATTAACCTGCCTGGTTACTGTATCTGAGAGAGAAAGTAATCTCTCATGTACTGAATCAAGCAATTGCCCAAGGAAAGGGAGCAGCTTTTAATTCATGATGGTGTACTGTAATTCTTAAAAGGGGAAATGTTTTCTAAAATTTTGTTACCTCAGTTGTTTAGCACAAAGGCTAATGTTTACATGTTTTCTTTGTATAATTCCAATACACATTTTTGGTTGTGGTTTTAGGATTTTTTTAAGTTCATATTTCAGATCAGAATTTAGGCTGTAATTGATTGTAATAGTTAAAAAAGTCATAAGGCTCGGTTGCTAACGGGAGTGAAAGAATGGTAATTCCTTGTGATATTTCTGAGTGTTAGTCTCATCTTCAGCATCGTGAGAGAAAAGCTGAAACTACATTATCCACCCCCTCAAACAAATTTCCCAGATGAATTTTTTTACTGATTAGGGTAATGAATAATCTGTTGAAGAACTTATGTGGCAAGCTGCATTAGGGTGAAGAAAAAGCAAAAAGGGGGGGGTTTCTGTTGTTTCTTCTGGCCCAGTGCCATTTCAATGTCGTGGTTGCCCCAGTGGTGTCACTGTTGTCTCTCCTGGCAGTCCCATGGAGGCCACAACCACAGCCACCACCATGGCCAAGGGCACGTGCACGAGCACAGGCACTCGCATCGGCACGGCCACGCGCACGCAGTGCACGCTGAGGGCTTTCTGGAGGAGAATGATCCCGTGCTCAAAGGGCTCTTGGCACTTGGAGGCATTTATGTTCTCTTCATCATTGAGCATTGTATAAGAATGTACAAACATTACAATAAACAAAAGGTAGGTGCTGAAATTGTTTGCTGTTTAAAAATGCGTTCCCTAAAGCTACCCTGTGAGTGCTGAGGAATTGTGTTTGCTCTGTGAACAAGTGCTGCTGCTGCTCTCTACTCTGGCAGATGTTGTGTGAGGGATCCCTTTCCTGAAGAAGTTGCTTTTCTCAACAAGGGAACTTGGGAAAACAGTGTAGAAATCTGATGGAGGAACCTGCAGCTTTCTGTCCCATACATTTGGAGGCAGATCTAAGTAAAAGAGTCGCAGCTCTTCCTCTAAAGCTCCCTGGGGTTTTTTTGCAAAAACAGGAGAAAGCATTATGTAAGAAAGATCTGGTTAAAGAGCCAGCAATTGTCAGACAATTGACAAGAAATTTAGCAGTATGCTCTTACCTAACAATGCCAATATAACAGAGGTATCCAGGTTTTCCACATCAGAAAAATGCTAAAATTTTCAGACCTCCTGCTTTCTATAAATGGCCAGTCAAATTTTAACTTGTTTCTCAGAAAAAGATAGTATTTTTAGTGCTGGGGGCATTCTGTATTTGTGATAGGGGTATAAAAGGAGAGCAAGTACCCTGGGGAATGTGAGTGTGGATGGGAATTCAGTTTTAGCCTTTGCCTTTATCATTCAACTTTGAGGAGAAAATTATTTTGGTGAAATTCCACCTTGCTTCTCCCAAAATGACTCTGAAAACTTTTCAGCTTCTCTGTTTTCATGTGAGACTTGCTGTCTGAGCTGGAGGCAGCAAAAGATTTTCTGTGTTGGAGGAGGCATTTCTTAGATCTTCTGGTAAAAGGATGAAAACTATTACTATGCACATATCTTCTTTGAGATTAATTAAATTATTAAATCTCCTAGGCTGCTTTGGCAAATCCTTGGGATCTGCTGTATGGACCGCAGATAGAGAAGAGCTTGCTGCTTTCTTACAGGGAAGTGCAAGGAAGTTATAAGAATATAAAACAAAAAAATAAAGTTGAACAAATTAGACGAGCTGTTCTTGCTGCAAGTTTGCTTTCTTGAACAAATCTAATAGCTGCATGGAAATACTTCTGGGCTATGAGAGCAATCCTTGTCAGAATATCCCCTCTTACTAAAAGTGAAATATCTTTCTGTGTGTTTGGGAGTGAGATTCCATGGTAAGTAGCTAAGAACTCCCACTGGGATAGGGATTGTTGCTGAGCCTTATAAAGATCTATATTCTCAAGTAACATATTTCTGTCATACATGGTAAGAGAGAGTAGCTTGGGCTATTTAGAAGAGATTTTCAGACAGCATTTCAATTCCTGTTATTTCCATCAATGTCCTTTTACAGATGTTACCTGTTTTCTGTTGCAGAGTAAGCAGAAATGGTGCAAAAAAACCCAGACTGAAGAATCACCAATTGGAAGGAAACTTTCTGATCACAAATTAAATAACAGACCAGATGCTGACTGGCTTCAGCTGAAACCCCTTGCAGGTAGGCAGTTACTGTCATAATTCTCTGACTGAGAAGTCCAAAGTAGGAGCAGGTTACTGGGGCATGATGTGTAGCATGTAACCTCTTGTACAGTTTTGCTCCTATTATGCAAATTGTTGTTAATAAGACTTAATAGGCTTTTCCCTATTAAATATTTTTTATTTTCCTTAGATCTGAGAGCACTCTGAACTTTTCCTAATATGCCATAAAGATGGTTCTCAGACTTCTGAAGCAGTCATGTTTTGGGTGGCTGTGGGTCTTTGGGAGTTTGTTTCTTTGTTTGTTTTCAGGGTGGTTTTGGTGTTTTGGTTAAGCTGTTCCTGACTAGCTCAGCCCTGGCAAAAATTAGATCAAAAATGAACACCCACACAATGAATGAGGATATCTTCCACTTTGAAGATTCCAGGATCTGACCAGTTACAGATAAACAAAATCTGTTTCTTTCCATAAATACAACCAAGTATCCTGAATACTCCTCAAGTGTCCAAAACAACTTTTGCACACTGTTCCTTCATGACAGCCTGTGGATGCTCATTTCTGTGTGTACCCTGAAGAAATGCTCTATCCCCCTTCTCACAGGGGGAGAGAAGGGCAAAGGCTTTGCTTCATAACCTTCATATTCTGTTGCCTGCATGGCTGCAGAATTAATTTGTTGATGAAGAACCTATACAAATTTGCATTTGCACAAATTAGGTTTATTTAATTTGATTGGTTTGTAGAAGAGAGGGTTAGTACTGCAGCCTTCTCCGCTCAAACAATCTCAAATGGGATTTGGGGCACTGACACAGAACATGGAAAGTTTTCAGCAGTGCAGGGGTTGGAACATGTATTTGAAATGTCTGCATGACAGTGGAGGCTGAGCTGTGACCTGTATGGGCATGTGTAGGCAGAGCCTGGTAGGGTTTCTAAACCATTCAGATCCCATATACAGCTCTAAGACATTATCATCATTCTGGCAACTCTGCTTTGCCAGTGTTGAACCATAAATTTTGTCAGTAGCAAAATTACAGGCACGTTTTAGCCCACGCGTAGGCTGGGCTAAAACTGGCTTTGGATGCAATGCTGCTGCCTTGTGGTGGAGACTTTTATATACTGTACATGCAAATTCGTGAAAAAATGTCTCAATGACAGACTTCATTTTTTGATTGAATGCTGACAACAGTTACTAGACTGGGATGTGTTAACACACTTGTTTTGCTTTCCCAGAGCAGTTAGCCCTTAGGTCAGGGGTGCAGTGGTCACTGGTTAAACAGGAATTAACTCAGTGTCTCTCCCAACTGATTGGATGCAGGAGCAGATGACTCGGTTTTGTCTGAAGATCGACTGAATGAAACTGAACTCACTGACTTGGATGGGCAGCTGGAGCCCCCTGCCAAAAACTACCTGTCTGTAGAAGAGGACAACAACCTGCGCCACTCTCACAACGACGTCTCCCACGCCGCCCAAGAGCACGAGCTGCACGATTCCGAGTATGACAGCCATGGCGAAGATAAAATGATAGCTAGAAAACACAGTCACCACTGGCATCACAAACATTCCCATCATTCCCATGGCCACTGTCATTCTGGAAAAGACCTGAAAGATACTGGGATAGCTAATATTGCTTGGATGGTAATTATGGGAGATGGCATTCACAACTTTAGTGATGGCTTAGCAATCGGTAAGCAAAAGCACTGAGTATTTCTCAACAGTTTCTCCTTACCTTTAGTAACTCTGCTAATATTTGACTTATCAGTGATCACAGGTAAGGCTTCCAGTTAGCACCTGTGGTTACTGCCATTGTTCAGTCTCCTGCAGAGCAGAAATTGAAAGGCTGTCAATTGTATTAGTTTCCTTTTGTTAATATTCTGTGCTATTTGCACTAAAATTATTATATCAGTAGCAGTGACAGTCACAGTCTCTGTCAGGGAGAGATTGGTGCAGACAAACCTTGAGATTTATGGAGCACAGTATGTTTGTTGTTTGGGTCTCAGTTGCCTTAGAATTATAAATAAATGCCTTTCAGTCTTATTTAGAATGATATTTACTAACAATAATAGTAGTATTATTTCTGTTATTGTTAATACATAGGATTACACAGTACTTTCAAATATACTGTGAGTCAAGTTACAGAAATAATATTTTAAAAGTATTACTTACGATAATTTAATATTTGTTTAAGCAAAATATTATTTTGGTTCACAGTCAGTATAGATTTATTTCTAGCCAAGTGCAGAATAAATTGAAGTACCAAACAGATTTTATTAGGTTTATTAAATCAACTTGGAGTCACACAATGCTCTAAATGCAATGTGAATTGTAAAGTGTATTAATTTGGATATACTAGTCAGGATGATGGTGAGAGGACTGAAGTGCACACTTTGATTCTTTACTAAGGTAGCTGCTTAAGAGTAAGGGTACACAGGGTTCTGAACTGATGGCACACACAGAAGGGACACACCCATTTTGAAGAATGGCATTTGTCAGGGTCTCTTGTTAACAATGGAATCTACTACAGTTTCTCCACTTCTTCTGACAACTTCTAAAGAAATGAAACTCCTTAAAAATTAACTTGTTGCTTCATTTTCACATTAAACAGGTAAGACATTTAGACA
The DNA here is from genome assembly GCA_013400575.1 of Peucedramus taeniatus. Lineage (NCBI taxonomy): Eukaryota > Metazoa > Chordata > Aves > Passeriformes > Fringillidae > Peucedramus > Peucedramus taeniatus. The sequence goes on along the minus strand of WBNO01028941.1, from coordinate 26,397 downwards.
ATGGCTTCCTAGGCAAAAACCAATTGCCATACCTTCTGTTGAGAAATTAACAGTATTGAAACTCCATTTCTAAATATTCCAAACAGCTGAATCTGTGGTAAAATGTAGATTTTAGAAAAGCATGCTCATCTTTTTAATATATCAAGCTATGAGGAATCCAGATGAAAGTCAAATTTCCCCTCTGTCTTCAGATTGTGTCTTCTCTTTCTGCTTTATGCTGCCTGTTTTGACTGCTCACTGCAGGCTCTTTTTGTGCTTTTCTCTGCTACAGTACAGAAATTTAATACCAGTTTTCTCATCTCAGAATTATTTAAGGTATGAACTTAAAGTTGATTGAATTCAATTCGCTTATGCAAAAGTACTGAAAGATATTTATGGCAATGTTTTTACCCTTATTATTTTCCAGGTCTGGCTTACTAATATTTCTGATATGTACTCTAAAAATAAGTAGAAAGGAGCTAGAGAGGTTATGGGTTAAATATTAGTCTGGATTTCCAAGCTGGAAAGGAGAGAGCCAGACTCTTGCTCCTGTACACTCTTTAACTGTCCTTATGTACTTGAGAGGTTCTAAAAGTGTAAAAGTGGTGCTATTTATTAGCTTGCTGCCTTTATGTTTCATTTTTGGCCAATTGTGTTCTCCTCTCCAGGGTTTGTCTTTCAGATAAATGAGTAATAAAGCCTGCAGTGGTAATGCACACCCAGGGTGCTTCCAGTATTTCCCATTTATATACAGACAGGACACAGACATACTGAAAAATATTAGTCTGCATTCTAACAGAAGGGTCTCAGCTCTGCAAAGTCGATTGATTTTCTGACCTGAAAATAGTGAAATATAATTTTAATTTTTTTTTCTTTTTTTTTCTAGGAGCAGCTTTTAGTGCTGGACTGACAGGGGGAATTAGTACATCTATAGCAGTATTTTGTCACGAGCTTCCCCATGAATTAGGTAACTAAGTGTAGAAACTGTGCTCCATCTGTAGAAAATCCTTATCTAAAAGCTGTTGTAATATTATGATAAGACAATGCAGTGCAGAAGCTGCAGAGGTAACTAGAACTTCAGAGTGTGAGGAAGAAATATTGCTTCAGAGTAGTCACTGCTACAGGATTATGTTGGTAATGTCTAGTTACAGCACTTCTGTAAAGCTTTTTGAGCAAGTTTTACAACTGTTCTCAGGAGCATATATTATACATAGCTCTGTATTTTACAGAGTTCCACACTACTCTATGTGGCATTGTCTTACTCAAAGTCACATAAGTAAACACAGGTTTACGTAAGTGAAATTCCATGTAGGGATCTTCAGAAGAGGCTTTGTTCCAATTGTGGCCAAGTTCAGCAGGTGTGGCCATTTAGGGTAAAGCCTGTAGGGCACTGTTTCCAGTGCCATTGATTCTTCCCCCCTAATTGAAGCATTTCTTCTGGAGGTAGCTAACCATGATGAAACCTGTTCTTTTCACGTTGCATGAAAATTTACTGCACCCTGAGAGTTTAAAAAGAGCAGCCAGAGAGAGGAGGAATTTTCTGGTTTTCCACTGATATGTCTGTACTTACAGCTTGCTCACTTGAAGAGCTGCTGGGTCTGAATGATCAAAAGTGAGGTAAAACAAGCACTTCAAAAACCTTAGAGGTGATGAGGGAAAGCATTTTCTATAGGCAGCTCCTGAGCTAAGGTAAATCATGGGCACAGGTGGGAAATAATATAGCAGGTGTTTGTGGTTTGACACCTGTGCTATACAATCATTAGTTCAGTGAAGCTGCTGCAGTATATAAAGGATTGCAATGTATATTTCATTATATAGTGCTTAGAACCTGACAGCATAGTGTGATGAAATGAACCTTGTATAAGTTTATACCTATTTGATTTTTAAAAAAATTTTGATATGTTTTGATTCTAATTTGTGATTCTAGATTAGGCACATAATTTCAGACATGGATATAATAACATTACATAAGAATATTACATTAATTGTCCTCATGTCTGTACATCATCTTACACTTCTCATGATCACAAGAATTCAGTTTGAATGGAGTAAAACTATTAGAGTTGATTACAAGACTGAAGTCTAGATTTTTATAGAATATCTTAGCACCTAATTTAGCAGAGCTGTCCTGAATTCAGAATAAAACACATTACCCTGGCATGTCTTCAGCCAGAAAACTGATTCAGCGTGGATGTGAAGTCATTCTTTGTGAATGTAACTCTTCCTAGTGCTCAAATTCAAATTCATTGTCATCTTCTGTGGGGACAAATGCCTCATTATCCTCTTCCTGGATTTGCATAAGGAGGTGTATATAGCAAAGAGGAATTTTCACAGGTATTGATCCTTACTAAGCCTCTGGTTTTATGTGGCGTGAAGAACTTCTGAGAAAGATGAATGTGTGCACATGGGTGTATTCTCTGTGGGAAGAGCAGACCTAGACTCGTCCATTCACCCTTCACAATTAATCCCTGCTGCCTTTCTGACAACCAGCATGACGAACAGGCACCATTAAATAATATTTGAATCAGGGGATGGCTGTGCATAAGTGCAGTTCTTCCAGGGTGGTCAGTTCCTGTGGCTCAGTGCCTGTGAGCCCCTGCAGCAGCACTCTTTGGGGAGGGGTTTCTCCGGTGGCTCGGCGCGGTGGTGACACCCAGCCCGTGTTGTCCCCCGCAGGTGACTTTGCGGTGCTGCTGAAGGCAGGGATGACAGTGAAGCAGGCCATCGTGTACAACCTGCTGTCGGCCATGATGGCCTACATCGGGATGCTGATCGGCACGGCCGTGGGGCAGTACGCCAACAACATCACCCTCTGGATCTTCGCCATCACCGCCGGCATGTTCCTCTACGTGGCCCTGGTCGACATGGTACTGCGGGCTGGGCTGGGCCTTTGGGGTGTTCTGGGTGGGAAACTGGGACTCTGGGGGTGCTGCACTTCAGTCTGGTGTTTACATTTATTCTTCACTGAGATTTTATCATCATATACTTGGTTCTGGAAAGTTTAGTCTGAACTTTTACTGTGAGCAGCTGGTAATCCAAAGCTGTTGTGGTTGAGTAGGTTTTATAAAAAATTACCTGATGGAAAAATGCTTCTTCTTCAAGAACACACAGGTGCATTATCCTTAGTGTGCGTACACCATAGATCAGACCCTTCAGGCAGCAATACTGCTGTGTTCATCTTACCAGCCTGTATTCAGTCCTGATTTCTCTCCTCTAAGCTGCTTCAGAGCTTCATTTAAATACAGCAGTTTTCTCACACTCCATCTTTCCCAGCCCAAAGGTGATGAGATCATTTTTTACTTTTGGGGTACTTCGTAATGCGAAGTATTACTCCATCACTTCATTATGGAGACTTTAATTTGTAAATACACTGTTGTTATAACAGTATATTTACAAATTAATCTAATCTATTAACAGGTGAATAAGTCCTTTTTGGGGCCTGCTAAATTGTTAAATAGAATGTCTGGGTAGAGTGATCCTTCTTGCCGCTTTAAGTGTTCCATAGTAGCCTATAATGCCTGAAATATCACTTCCTTGTAAGCTCCATGTCTGATACTTATTTCCTGTCCTTTGACTGAAGATGTCATGGATAAAGGAAAGGAAGGCAGTACTTTCATTCCTTCACTCCTTTTTCTTTCCCTTAGCCATCACAGTAGTAACCAAATAGTTAAAGTCCCATGGTCTGACTCAACAACAGCAGGAAAGCTTCTGCAAGGAACACTTGAAACTGAACCAGTTTTGTCTTGGTGTTTGCATAATCAGCCTCCTTCTCAAAGACCTCGTTTCCTGGCACACAATAAGAATAGATTTTGATTCCTCCCTGGCTGTGAGCAGAGGTTCACTGAGGTGCAGTTTTCTATCCATTCCTTACACCAGCCCATTGAGAATGAGCTTTTTGGTATTTTTGCATTTCACTGTCCTGAAGTCTGATTTACATAGGTTTCAATGATAAGGATATTCCTCTTCAGGTGTTTCACCTAAGCTCAGGCGTTTCAAAATCCTCCAGGTTTTCTATGTTCTTTCATGAAATTCCATTTGATGATAACTTATAAGAGTAATCATAATGTTATAGGTAATAAATGATAAAGCTGAATTAATAATCAAAAATAGTTTTTTATTTGGTGACCGAGATACGGTCTCTGACAGCCTCAATCAAAGGGGCGGCGCTGGGTGAGCTCTGATCCAACCTCTACCACATGGGATCCCCTCTGCTCACAAATGCTGCCTCCATCGGGTTGGTTTTACACAGTTTCTTTCACCTGGGGCAGAGGTTCTCCTGTTCTTTTTGTCACTTCCCATATTCATGTAGTCTCCTCTTTGTGCTGGCTGTCCCAGGAAAGGGCCCATCTCTGCTGGAGCTACGTCTTTTAGTTTGCTAATTAGCTCTTCCTCCTCGCTGCCATCTGTGGTTTCACAAGTTTGTGAAGCAATCTTTTTCCCCCCCAGCTGCTGCTTGTGAGTTAAGATTTTACGGATTTTTCATACAGGCACAACTTACTTCACATATATTTCACATAAGCATGAATTATTCCATAACATATATTACAATAATACCATCCTTCTTGACACTCCTGTTTTGGTTTGAATGGGTACATTGAATAGTCCAACTTGAATAATTTCATCTTACTGGGAAACAAATTATATGTTGCGGGTTTTGCTCCTTTTATCTCTAGTACTGACACCATAAGCTTTCAGCTTCAAAAGGATGGGTTTTTTTAATTTATTAGGACCATTCTTTATATCGTCCCTGAAATTAGTCACATCAGTATCTAATAAAGCAAAACATTCAGTCATCTTTGGATGTGCTGTCAAAGTAAATATCCAGAGTGTTAAAGCCCATTACAGTAATGCTAAGGTGAAGCCCTTTATTCTTAATGACTTAACAGCACTTTGTAATTTAGAGTAGTGCTTGCTGCGGAGCTGCCCGGTCTAGAGTATATGTCATAACCATTTAAATATTTTTCACACCTGCTGGGGGGGCTTTTTGGGTTTTGTGGGTTTTTTTGTTTGGTGGGTTTTTTTTTTAATATTTAAATATTCAGTGGGTCAAGTTAATTATGAGGTTGATATATCTTTTAGAAATACAGTAATACAAGACAAGATGGGTAATATATTTGCGTTTTTAGCAGCTTTGATGTCATTGTCTGTTGGGCAGTATTTAGGTTCTTCAAATAATCAAAACTGTCCTAGCTGATCTAATGAAGAGCAATAGTTTCCCTTTTCTTCTGTATCATCATTTTATGTACTAAGTGAACCAGAATTCCTGTAAGAATTCCTTCCTTGAAGGAATTATTGTAAAGACACTTAAAGATCACAAGTGCCTCAAACACTGTTAAATCACTGAAGGACTTCGCCCACTGTAGCAAACTGTGCAAAGAAGTATCTGCTCCTCTGCCACCACGGAATCCCACCCTGCTTAGTATAGTCCTGATTTAAGATTAAGGTGGGACTATTGTCCAGTTATCTCAGTCCTGAGGAGAAATAAACAGCGCTGTGGAGAAGAATGCAAAGGCAAAGCAGCTCTGCAGCTCTGCTGAAAATGAGCTCTGACTGGGCCCAGCAGGGGGAGGCCACAAGCTCAGCACTCCAGATGGGAGGCACAGACTCAAAGGAAGAGAGAGAGACTGGGATGGGGCTAATTAGCATTGGAAGTGATGGAGTCATTTAACCAGCAGAAGAAGAGAACTGCGTAGCCAATGAGCACTGAGCCTTTGTTTGCTAAAATATGTAAATGGTGAGAAGTTTTGAGTGGCTGGCTTTGGGGAAGCCAGGATGAAGAGGACGAGGGAGACACTGGCTGGAACCACAAGTGATGACTATGTTCTGCTTCATCTTTCTCTCTCACTGTCTTTCTTTCTCCTCTCCCTCCTCCCTCTTTCCTATTTCTTTCTCTCTCTGCCTCATATTTGCTGTTAAGTAAAATCCTGACTCTCGACTTTGGTGTATGGTCTCATTGGCACCTTAATTCAGGCAGAAGCATTTCTCAGTAACCAGATCTTACCATTTACCTCCTGCTTTCTTGAATTAATTTCCTTGTAAATATTTTACTTCTGTTCTATATGGATGTCTTTGTAAAACACAAAACTTTATTTTTACATTTCCAAGAGCACTACTATTAGTTGATTATGTCAGTACTCTGACTTTTCCTCATAGGTGAGCAATATCCAGAATGTCCAGAGCTTTCATAAGTTCTTCTGCACATATAATTTCTCTTGAATTGCTTGTAGCTATCATTCCTAGATATTAAAAGGATGTGTATATGAATATGTGTAAGCATCTCAAATGACAAATGAATGACTAGGTTAATCAGAGTCATGTGTTTATTTGAGCATGACTTGAATTCTTTTAAAATTAAAAGAGCAGAACTTGAAGAATGTTGAGCTGCACCCTGTCTTGAGGAACTTAATGTTCAGTTACATGGATGCTTTGGTGAAAGTTCAAGGAAAGGCATTTTTAGTTTGTTTTGTAAATACCTCACATGATCATGTTTTTGAATGTTATTCAGTAGAGTTTAAGCTTTGTCTTAGTGTATTGGTTTTATATCTGAACCTTGGAGTGTTTATCCTCGACAATATAATCTTGTAAACCTGTCCATGTATAAATGGAATAGAGGTGAAATAACTTCCTAAATTGCTTTGTATCTTTTAGCTTCCAGAAATGCTTCATGGAGATGGAGATAATGAAGAGCATGGTTACTGTCCCGTGGGGCAGTTTATTCTTCAGAATCTAGGCCTGCTTCTTGGATTTGCCATCATGCTGGTGATTGCCCTCTATGAAGACAAAATTGTGCTTGACATCCAGTTTTGACCTGATGCTGGTAATCACTGTGGTTCCAATCTGTTGCTGTCTGGCTTTGAGTCTGCACTGTGTGGCCGTGTGCACACTGCTCAGAGGACACGTGGTGCTTGCACTGCTTACACAAGGACAGGAGATTCCTTTCTGCCTAGAGTAGCTTCTGCTTTTCTCTAACCCCATCAGATGAGCTTACCCAACACAACTCCCAAACTCAAGTGAGCAACGTTTAGGAAACCCTAAATCTGAGAAATAAGGGCCAAAGTCAGGGTGCTGTATAGGGAGCACTGCTTGCTTAAGAAAGAAAAAGTACAGGGAAAGATCTCATTTGAGAAAATACCATTCCATTAGTGCGCTTGGACAGAACCCAGATGTTGCAGCTAAAACTCACACCTGTGCAAGGAACCCAAGGAAACTTTTAGTGCCACATGAGTCTTGAGTAGCTCATAGCTGTCTCTATGTATGTATGGATCCATATAGATATAGACAGATGTGCACACATGTACTTGTGTGTGTACACCTCTGTATGTACACGTATTAATTCTGTGCTTATTTTTCTGCATAGTGGTGATTTGAACTGTTCAGTCTTACAGCAGGACATGGCTAGAAACCACTGTGCTGGCCTAAATTTTTAAAAAGATACCCCAAGCCTAAACACTGTTTCAATTCTTACAAGCTGTGTTAAGCTGCACTCCATCATTGCAAAGCTCCTTTGTAAGAAGGCAGGCTGTTGCCATGTACTCTGCAAGGTGTAACTTCTGTCAAGGGTCAGTTTGATGATGTTTTTCCCCAACTGAGATTTATTTGATGTTTGTTCCTTGATATAAGTAGGAAAATGCAAAATGCAGTAGAATTAGTGTTAGCTTGGGGAAATCCCTGACCTTGGAGTTATTGAGCTGGTTTTGGTTCTTTCTTACAGACGCTAAACATGTATTGTGTGCCACTTGCAGCATAAACTACTGAAGAATTGTGGCTGTGAATTTGTGCAAACTAAGAGAATCCATGTGGGAATTTCTCCATTTTTTAAAACGATTATTGTGGACTGTTTTCTCCTCTTCGTGTTAAACCAAGGTGCAAGATGCTAGTTCCTGAAGCTGGACACAAGGGTTAAATTATGCTCTGTGTATGTTGTACTGGTAGAGTATTTACAATACTGTAACAGCGCATCAAATCTGTTCCTACAATGCCTTGATATCAGACATTGTGACACCAGCCATTTCTGGCAGTAAAGAATATGTAAGAAGATTTCTACTTCCAGTATAAAGGAGTTCATTTCTATGATATTTTTTTACAATTTTGGTATTTAAATTAGATTATTAAAAAGCAGATGTGGTAGAACCATGGTATGTGTCATTTAGAAGAATAGACTGAAAATTTGGGCCTTAACTTGCTGGGACCAGCTGTCCTAGATCAGATTGTGCTGACAGGCATTTATTGCCAGACATGAGTTAGTTCTTCTTGTACCCATCTCCTTAAAAAAAAATAAATGGTGAGTTTGTGGGGAGTGCAAGTTGATTCTGTAGTACCAGTCCTAAGCATGGTAGTAGGTTTTTTTTAAAACATCCGGTTTGTCTCTCTACTGTGTATGCCAGGTAAAAGCTGTACTTTGACTGTGTGCCGTAAGTTATAAAGTTCCGGTCTGCTTGGTGCCAGTGTAGCTGCTAAAACACTAATCCTAACGCCTTTAATGAGAGCCAGTGGGTATCTGCATTCCATTTCAAGTTCCCGTGTTTCCTGTGGCCCTTTACTTTGGAAGCTTCATTGGTCAGTTAAGCTTTTACGGAGAGCAGCTCATGTGTTTTAAAGGTATCAGTTGGTTGCCAGTATTTCTTCCTAATGCAGTATCAGGAAACAGTATTAAGGGTCCATTTCAAAAAAGGGTGCAGTTTCTTCAGTGAAGAAGCCAAAATCCCAGAGTTCAGGCATGCAGCCATTTGATGTTCTGAACTCAGGTTTTCTTTTTTCCTCTTTAAACAAGTTTAGTGTAGTACCCTAATTAGCAAACACACTGTTGTTAGCTTCAGATTGCTGAATTTCTGCAGTGTAAAACTCCTGGATGACATTTTTGCAGAGTGCCCATGTTAGGTCAGTGAGACAAAACTTCCTGGATACCTTCTGAAGATCTGAGTTTAAACAATCTCTGTTTCTTTTATATTAAACTGACTGACCTTAAGTTTTTTCTTTTCTGTTAATTCTGAAATATAAGGGGTCATTATGCAGCTGAACTGATGTTTTGTCAAATGATTTTTTTAAGATTTACTTCTCTTAATTCTTTTCAAATGAAGATTTCTGTATTTCCAGTAGTATATTTACTGTTGTATTAGTTGGAATGTGGTTATAGCTCAATACACTGCCTCTGTAGGAAAATAGTTAACTTCCTTCCTAGACCATCTTCAGACAAGGGAAAAACATGGTCGTTGAAGGTAGGTACTGTATTTTTCATGGAATATAGATTGTTTACTTTTATTTTCTAGTATTTATTGCAGGTGTAACAGAGCAGTGTAACAGCTGTGACTTCTCTATGTTTCCACCAGTATTGAATTCCAGATGATTCTAATGTACACTTTTGAGTCATGTTACAGACAATCTGAATTCCACTACATTTCTACTTGGCTTCAACATTCCATTTGGCTTGAATCCAGAGTCTCATTTAACTTGTATTTGTTGGAGGGCATAAATGTTACTTGTATATTTTACAATGCTGTCACTGTGTGACATCCCATGTGAATTCTGATGTAAATCACATTGCACTCAATCCGCTGTGATTATGCTTAGAAAATGTTGTAGTTGCTAGATGCAGTGTGATTATTTTTTTTATTATTTTTTTTTTCTTTCCTCTCCCCATTAACAACTGAGTCTATGGTTTAAAATGTGATAATGGTCCAATAAGATAACTTGCTGAGCTATTGGTTTTTTTTGTTATTAACTAAATCATTTTTAAAAAATTTTATAAGGCTGGAAATTATCAAATGCTGTTTTGTTCATTGTCAACAGTGTTGTGTTCATTTTATGTATGTTCCTTATACATAAGGAGCCTTCAGAAAATAAAAAAAAATATTCAAGGAGCAGATATTTTTGTTGAGTTTCTTCAAGTTTGATTACTTTTGTGTTTTAGTATTCCTTTCAGTTCAGCAGACATCACTACAAGCCCCTAAAAGAAATTCTGAAAAGGAAGGTGTCAAAATACTTTGCTTAACAGGGTTGCTTAAACAATTAAAAACCAACATAAATGCTCTGTCCAACAGATGTTACAAACTTCTAGGTCAGTCAGGTAGGAGCAATACTGAAAACAAGAATAGGGGATTGGGTGATTCCATGGAAAGTTACTGTGATCCTCTGGCTGATCCCATAGTCTGTTGGACTGCTCAGGGAAAAGGTCCATAGCCTCTTCTGGAGAAAGCTGCCCATCCTGGGAAATTCTCACTCCCTTCCTTCAGAAACATGGTCTGCCCAGAGCATGTCTGAGTTTACTAACTGTAAACCCTCCTCACTGTTCGTGTTTCATTCACATTCTGTGGCATTGCTGCCAGTGCCTTCCTCTAAAGCCACAGCATTCCCTCTATTACTGCAGTAAAAGTTACTAGCTTAGAACTAACAAAATCCAGTTGCCTACAGATGTGGGTTTTTTTCTTTTCTCCTGAACTATGGTGGCACTACCTGGCTTACAAACTGGACTAGAACTGGCCAAGGCTTGAAAATTGTTAAAAGCTGGACAAAGTAAGAGATAGATTACCAAGCCTTAAAACATTCTTAAGTGGAAAAGTAATTTCACAAGATTGGAGCTACAACACAATAAAGTACAGTAAAAATTCAGGAGGGAATGTGAACATACTAAAATGGATATACAGTAGAAGATTAAGGTAAGTTGGTGTGTGGCTTTACATCATACCTGTGTAACAATGTCATCAAATAGCAGTTGTGTTCCTGACTGATCCTTGGTAATAGCAGCATTTTCAGTCATTCCAAAGGTCTCTGGGAAAGGATTCTGTGCAAGTGTCTTTGTACATTCAAGTACAGCTTCAGTACTGACAAAAGGTGGGGGAAAAATACCCCTAGACTGAAACGAAGATGCAGAAGCAGCCAACCAGCCCACAAGAGGCCACAAGCTGTACTTCAAAACCACTACAGGCTTTCCTAGAGTGATGAATAAAGTGTGTAAACTAAGATCTAAAAGATACAAAGATATAATTCCTGAAAAAATCTGGGAGCTGACAAAAATTCTGTTAAAATTAGATAATAAGTGTCAGGGACTGCAGCCCCTCTCAGCCCATGCCTGCCAAGTGCCTGAAGGAATTTTGCTGATGACTGACAAAACTCCTGTGTGATAAATTAAGCTGATTATTGTGGCCTTTCTGCCTCCCCATAGATATAATGAACTATTTCTCTTATGCCTATTTTAAAATGCTTTTAACTTCACTGGGCTGTTTCTCACTTACTGTCCCCTGAGTGCTGACTCACACAGTTAATTTAGATGACAGTAATTGGGTGGTGTTTACATAATGTCCCTTTCTTAGAAATCACTGAAACAAGGCCTGATAGAAGGTGAGATGAAGCCACCAAAGCAAACAGTGACTGAATAAACAGAGACACACCAGTTTCAGTAAAGATACATCTATTAAAAAAAAAAGCTGTTGGTATTTCTGTTGTTCTGACATATCCTTCAGGAGAAGCAAAATAAACACCACTTGGAATAAGTGTATAATTGACATTTGTAATGATATCCAAGGAAAATAACAACTTCAGAACACTCAGAGAGCCAATCCCAGTGTCAGTGCCTCTGGCACCATAATTGCATTCCCCAGTCACAGTGAGGAGCATCAGCTGGCAGCTCCTGCAGGAAAACAAGACAGTGATCTGAGCAGCAGCCCAGCACTTCCCTGGGCAGCCCTATCAGTATCACTTTAATTCACTTGGAAGGCAGCCAGAATTCTCACTGGAAAGTTTAAAAGCTGTTAATTACTTCTGCTAGGTCATGCTTGAACCATTTCATCTCCAGCCCTTCAAATACTTTTTAATAATCATCCCTCAAGTCACCCAGCCATTGCTGCTTTTGAAGAATAATAGCACCAAAAATTTCCATAGTAATGCAGCCGAAACTTCCTGGAAACAACTTTATGGAAAACTTTTCCAAAATTATTTCTACTTGTTCAACACCTTTCTAAAATAAATGTATGCTATCCCAGGGCCATAGCTGTGCTCATAATATTATTTATTTATTTGTTTATTTAGAAAATTAAACATGCGAGAATTCTTGAGATTGGGAGAAGCTGGACTCCTCTTAGGTGCATAAAAGGAAAAAATTATGAGTGATAAAATTATTTGCAGGAAGGCAAGAGTCAGTGATGCACTGAAAACTGGGATGAAGCAAACCAGTCAAAAACAGTACCAATAAATGTTTACTACATACAAATCATTTATCTTTCAGGGCAAAAAAAAGGTTCCCTCCCTGCTAGGAACTACATCTGTAATTTGTTCAGAACCTGTGGTCATGTAATAGGAGGACATTCCCCTCACAACCCCTCCACTCCCCACTCTCCTTCCAGAATTAAATACCTCTGTGAAGTTGCTTGAATCACTTGTCTGTTATTGCTTGAATTTGCCTGTTAACCACATTAATAACCAAAATCACTCCAGGCTGACAGTGAAAGTAACACCCCTGTTCCTGCCCATCTTTAACTTGAACAGACTTTTGTTGCCCTGATTTTTTCAAGTTTTACCAAGCCTTCTGATGTTTGCATTTTTGTACAGAACTTTCTCACACTCTTTACTAAATAACTTATTATTTTCATTCTTTTATGGGGGACGAGCAACCTGATAGACTGTTGGGTTGCCCAGTGACACTGAGGAGGTGGCACTGTCACCCTCCAATGACACTGGCATTTCAGGAAGATATAAAAATGGAGTCAGATTTTTTAATAAACAGTTTTTCGTTTGCCTTGAAAAGAACTGCTCCGTGTCATTTGTGCTGTGTCCCACAGTGACAGACTTTGACCATGCTGGGCTGCTTAGGAAGCTGGAACATGAAGAAATGCCATGGATTGCTGGCAAATTCCCGAGAGGCTGCCATGGCAAATACTCACCTCTGCAGACACGGAAGGAAATGCACTCTGCCTGAGTTCCTCAGCTGGATCCCAGCTTGTTTCACTCTGCCAGGGGCTGGTCTTGTCCCTGGCACTGAATAAATCACAGACAGCCATCAGGGGTGGCAGTAGGATATTTTACACCTTGCAGGAACAGTTCATTTCTTTCCTCCTGTCCTGCACAGCAGGGCTGAGCCACTCAGAGCCCAGCTTCTTCCTGCTCACACTCTTTGTGAGTCAGGGAAAACCTTTTCTTGACAACCAAAGGCCTTCAGCAGGAGGTCTTTAAATGGTCATGAACAATGGTCATCATTTCCAAAGAGTCTCTTAAAACCTCAAAGCAATTTTATTTTTAAAGCTATTTATTCATATACATTTAATTAATATACATTACATACAACTGTATGTATGAGACCATGCACCTGTACATTTTTTTAACACCGCTGTATTATAAAATATTGTTCATACAATATTTGAGCTTTTTTTTATCCTTACCAAGTCTGATTTTTGGCCTTTACACAAAGACATCAGGTAGAAATGTTTGATTTGGTTTTCAATTGAGACCATTTAGCTAAATATACAATCTCATTTAGATAATCTACATTAATTGTAGAAAAATAACGCAAAATAATGTGATTGCAAACCTACATCCAATTATTAAAACAGTGCATAGGTTTTCCCAGACTTACCTTTTTTAAAAAAAAGAACACCTAGAGAGCTGTATTATGAATGCCATAGCAACAAGTTTCAATTGATGAAGTATGAGACAAGCAATAAAATAAAAAATAAATTTACTCCACTATTGGCAGCAACTCCTTTCCTTTCAGTGGAAGATAACTATTTCATTTCTGAGCCTTTCTCCCCCCAGATCACAGATACACCTTCATCAGGGTCAGCTTTAAATGATATACAAAGTTGCAACATTACTCACAGATTTTCTGCACTTATTGTAAAAGTCAGGATCAGATGGTGGATATCAGATATTTAATGTACTGTATAGTTTAAAATACAATTTAAATATTTTCTTTCATCTCATGGTATCTCTTTTGTATCTTCCAGTGAAAAGTTCCACCTACCATCCATTTAATCTGGACCTATGAAATTCTGACAGTTTCAGAACACTTCTGCAAACAGTATTCTCTTGAAGGATGTAGACAAGCTACTATAAAATGCAGGATACCTTTACAGCTTGGTGGCTGGAGACTTGAATTGTACCTGTCATTCTCAGCAGCACAGAATTCTGACAGAATTATAGGCAGGAAATGCAAGAAATACATCTTAAAATGTGTTATTACATGTTTAATCTTACTTTCTAGTATTCTAGCAGTACTTTTCTACATAAGAACTGATTTGGGCTGTAGGGAATTTTTTGTTTGTTTTAAATGCCATAAAAACAATCAAAGCAAAAAACACCCACATTTCAGTTCTGATGTATAAATATCAACCAGGACTCCAAGGTCCCATACTACTGTGGTGTTTTTGATTAAATAATACATTACACATAATGCATTTTTGAAAAAAATAGCATTTTCAGATAAGACTGCTTACAAGAAACACTTAAACTATTATGGTTTTGTTCCATTTTTGAATTTTCCATTTGAAATTACACAAACTAATTAGTTAAATAGATCATGACATCAGAAGATGATAAAATATGCCAAAATATTTAACCTACATTTTCTTTTAAACAACAGACAAATTATTCATTCCTGAAAACAATCCGTACACATGAATTAGTGCCTTGTGTTAAAGAGAAGCATGAGATCAATTTTACCATGCTTTTGGGCAGTTAAAAATGGGTTTTGGGTTTGGTTTGGCATTTCAACTTTTAGTTAAACAAACTTCCTTTCTTCATACAAATACACTCACATATGCACACCCATACACACACAAACATCAGCTACAGTAAAAAAGAGATTAAAATACCTGATCACCAGCAAACTTAAGAAGGGCTGTCATGGAGTCAGCACCAGGAGAAACTATTAATATCAGTGCTTGGAGGGCCCAGGTTATGAATGATAAATTCCTGCACCATTGGTATTATCTGGAAAAATTCTTTGAAAATTAAAAAAAAAACAAAGAAAAAAAAAAGGAATTAAAGTGTCCTATTTTCATGTAACACATGTTACTCTAAATATCTGAATATAAATTTCAAGGACAGTATTCCTGCATATAAAATAAGACATCAGTACAGTCCCAGAGGAATCAATGATGTAGCATTTGTAAATCTAGGCAAAAACAATGCCCTAAGAGCTGACATTGGAAGTTCTATACAAATGTTCTTTAATCTCATTTCTGTCGCCACATCTGGACAGAATAATGGGCTGGTTTATTTTCTGCACTTATTCCATCTGTATTTTGGAGAAGATTTAAATTTTCAAGTCTCACAATGCAACATCTTCCAGAGGTGTTAAGATATTGGATTAGAAAGCTGCTGCATGGAGCAGTCTTGAAAACACTGATGTTTAAACTTCTACTGAATTTAACTGGACTCTGTACCAAAATAAGAGACAGTTTATAAAATGACAACTTAATGCTTTGATACTGTAAACCCTTACAGATATACACCTTTAAAATATTATCATCCAGCATCTGGACATGCTCTTGAATATTTTAAAATAGAACAGAATAATTATAATATTATAAAATAACCACCTTCTCTTTAAAGAAATGCAACACTATTTGCAAAGACAATCCTAAGAATTAATCTCTGAACATGAAATTCAAGAAATACTGAAGGATTCAAATAGCAATGGTAATTCAACCCCTTTGGTTGCAATCAGGATAGCATTTTTAAAAACTTTATATGCAAGGTTTCTGTATTTGTAACTAGAGTTTTTTAACTTGCAGTTTTTGACATTTCAATTGTAAAATCTGCAATTACTATAGGTGCTTTCAGTTAAAAAAGCAAAGTTAAAAAGTTTTCAGTTAAAAAGTTTCTGTGTCCTGTGTGACCAAGGCCACAGCCTGTGACACAAGAGGAAGAAATTCCAGGAGCCTCGTTTCCCTTGGCTGTCCTGCCCATAAACTCACCTGTGTTAGGAAGGGACTAAGGCTCAGTTAGGCCTTCCCCTGCTCTCCAGGTGCAAAGTGTCAGCAATTAGCAAAGGCCTTAAATGTGAGAGCAGGAGGGAGGCTCTGCCTTACACTGACTGCAGGCTTCATAGATGGAGACACTGCTGCAAGAGCTTAGCTCAGCTTCCAAGCTCTTGACTGACTTTAAGGAGATGTATGAATATGAGAGCCGTTTAAAAACCTTCACCAAGTGGCCCTTCCAGGAAAACTGCAAGTGCACTCCAGAGAATGTAAGTCTGAAAATGTTTGTTTTGCCTTTGCCTTAATTTATATATGCTATGCCTGAATGTGAGGTAATTGTTAAGTATATTCAGGTTCAAGAGGAGTCTACTAAGCCTGAAGATGAAAAGTTACTCAATTTTCCTCTGTTCCCTGCTCAGAAATACTGTAGTGGGAGTGACTGTCTTTTCTGTGTTCAGTCCACAGTCTGCCTACAGGTTTTAATAGTTACTNCTTTTTTTTTTTTTTTTGTTCCTGTAATTTAAAAATTAGTTTCTTGTATTACATAGTTTTTCTAGTTGCAAATTTCTATTCATGACAAAGCAGCCTCCATTAAACAAGTATGGATCCAGCAGGAAGGATAAAGTAGTGGAATGATCACTACTTCAAATTCAGAAATGGAAATTATTTAAATAAAAAATCCACCTGACTTCTACTTTGGCATGTACATGGCACTGCCAGCCTGAATCTCAGATGAGTCATACTGCTAGAGTTACCTGAGAAGGTGTTTGGTTACTGAAACAAACCTAATTTTTGGTGTCCTGACTAGATATGATTCTAAAGTGTCACAAAATATGAGTAGTGTGTGTGGGATAATGCTCTAAAATTTTAAACTGTCTCCTGCAGATGGCAAAGGCTGGCTTCATCCACTGTCCAACTGCAAATGAACCAGATGTGGCAAAATGTTTCTTTTGCTTGTTAGAACTGGTGGGCTGGGAACCAAATGATGACCCATGGTAAGCACAGATGTAACAATGCTCTTGAGAAGTATCTCTCAAAATTTCTTTAGTAATTTTACAATGACTTAATGTCCCTGTCAGTTTCCACTATGCCAGTTCACAAAACTGGAAGTTTATCTTGCCCAGTAACTGTGAAATTGTTCAACTAAAATCTATTTCATCTTTTCTGTATGATACTATTTCTGCTGATAGACAGTACAAGTACTAAAGATCTCTTCCTATACAGATCTCTTCTCCTCCTGAAATGAAACTTCTGTGGGTTTAACATCTGTCCTTATTCTGGGTTTATATTGCAGGGAGGAACACAGCAAACGTCACACCTGTGACTTTTTATCCCTTCCCAAGCACTTTGATGAGCTGACAATGGAGGAGTACTACATGCTGGAGATGACACGGCTGAGGACCTTCATTGTAAGTGTTAATCATGGCATCTGAAATTCAAAGCTAGAATATAAACAACTTCTCTTGCTAAGATATCCAAGTAGCAGCCAGGAATAATTGTCTAAGGCTAGAACATTACCTATTCTGAAGTAACCATTTATGTGCATTATTGGCTAAGAAATCTGCACCTAAGCACTTCTCAGTGTAATTTATTGTCTGGCTTTTGAATGCAAGCCTGTTTCCTTTAGAAGTTTTTCTAGCAACTCATTACAGCAGAGAAAAAATATATAGGGTGCAATAACCAATGCACAAAACTCAACAATGAGGAGCTCTATCATTCTCAGGAGGAATGAACAACATAAGTGAAAAGACAAAATTTGACCAGGTTATTGCTTCACATGGTCAGTTTACGTATAAATCTGCCTAATTAAACTTTAAAGCTCATTTCAAATATTTTACTCCTCCCCACTTCTGGGAGCAAATGCCATAGTGCTGACATGTAAAAAGCACACAACTTAGCAGCTCAGTTGATCAAGATCAGCTGATGTATGAGCCCTAATCCTACAGATAGTAAGAATCAAGTGAACCAAGTTCCCTGATGAGGAACAGTAAAAGGTTCTGCATATTACTTGGTGGGTTTGCACAAATAAGATCTCTGCCATGCTAATAATGTTCTGTATTAAATATATACCTGGTGACTGTCAAGGTTAAGCATTTAAGGTCACCGTGGAACAGATTAAAGTACAAAAAAATAGTACAAAATAGTACAACATCATGTGGCACAGTGGTATCTTAGAAGGTGGACTAAAAGTGAGAAAGTGGTGTTACCTAACTTGAACTGTGAATGATTTAGAGCAATGTTTCAAGGTACAAAAGGGGTCTTGGCCATAATATGACTATATGTCTGCAGTAGAGTGCATAAAAAATTTGAAGCAGCAGCTTCAGGTGGGGACACTTAGCCCCAAGGATGCTGTCACGGATAGCTGGGAGGGCTGTGCACTAGGCTGGCCAGGGTATGATTGCTATCGTGAAGCACTGATACCTGAACGCAGCCTGAGGAGAGGGGTGGAATTTGGCTGACCTACACCGTTAAACTGCTCAGCTGAAAGGCTCAATCTCTCGCTTTGATTCAAGTGCAAAGTTGGCAGCCGCGCGATAAACTCTTTTCAAGAAGAAGTCGCGGCGACCAGGCAGAGGCTCGTGAATTACTTTGGCTCCAGACCCTCGCTCCCGGCACCGCTGCCTCTCGGGGATGAGCCTTCAGCCCAGCAGCCAGGAGGCTCAGCTGCTGCCCAAAAGGAGCCCAGGACAAGTGAGCTGTGACGGATGACTCTAAAAGTGTCTCTTAACTTGGTGCAAACATTCCTGGCTTTGTCTGAGTGCGAATCCAAAGCTGAACAGGTGTGTGACAAGTGTATGTAGAGAACTGCTCCTGGGTCAGAGGAGTGAGTATGGACAGGTATGGCCTGTCTCTCTCACTGTGTGCTTTCTTGCTATGGTTGGGTGGGCAGCTAATAGTTCCACTACCCTGCCAGTGTATGAAAAATGTCTAAGCAAATACTTCTATTCTGGTTTTTAGCAAGCTTTTTTTTTTGAATAAAGATTCACAACTGTTAGTACTTTCTGTGATCTGTGTTAAAACCTTACACCTAGACTCAAATCAGAACAGTTCTGCTTCAAAACATTTCCAAGGAACTAAATGCATTTGTGTGTCTGCAACAATTGCTTAAGCACCTGCATTATCTACACTCCTGCTTACCACTAAGTTATCTTTCTAGATCAGACAAAACTGGCACAGACAATGACATCCAGCAAAAATAGCAGGGGCACTGAATAAGGGTAGACACAAGGTGTGTAAGGCAGTCTCAAGGAAGAGCTCTGGGGATTTTGGTGTGCAACTGAAACAACAAAAGCTGAAGTCCTACTCTTCTGTTTTTAAAAGTTTTTCATTACAATTTCAAACTTGCTGGTGTTCTTTCAAAATCTTATTAATTCCTATTTTCCTTTATGAGAGACTGTTGAAGAATAAAAATGCATGCATGCTTGCTTGCAAATAGTTTTGGCTTTTTAAGATGCAGACAGACCTTTCTCAGTAAGGTGAAAGTTTTGTACACTACTTTGTCAGGTCTCAGGCAGTGAATGAACAGCAGTTTTTGGAACTCCCCTGACTTGTCTCTCCACCCTGCAAGAAAATCCTGATGCTGGGGATCCTAAAAACACGTATTTCAACATTCTTCAAAGCATTTATGAATCCCCTATCTTCAGAGTAAATTATCCCTTAACTTGATACATCAATCCATGAAGTATTTTTTCTTAAGTTACAGAAACCAGGTTGGTATGCTGAAAGCTTTTTAAAAAAAAACCCTTTAAATATATGTTACTCTAAGAAACTTCTTGTACAGCACAGGATTACTACCTTTGAAAGATTTGGAGTAATTTTTAAGTTCAAGTTCTTCTCTAGAAAGTGAAGAAATTATGTGGGGGGGGAAGTGAGCATCCATTTTAGCTCCCTCTTTGCTAGAGCTCTATTCTAGTGCCAGTCTTTAAGGTTACAATGATAACATGTCATCAGTGACAATCACCCTACACTATTACTAGGTAACTATGAGTTAGGCTGCAGCTGAATGCAGAAAGTGATGGCAAAAAAACAAGAATGAGAAAATTAATATCAAGCAAAGCACCCGAGAGCTTGGTTTGTAAATGGCCTATGACCAACACAACTGCTTTGTTATTGCAGCTTCCAGAGTGGGGGCAGCTATAACCCCAGTATGCATAATGGAGTAGTCCCTCCTCAGTCTCTTTTCCAATGTCATCATTTCTCTGTTTATTTTCCAGGTGACTGAAGTCCTCAACTTGCTGTATCTTTTTTTTGTAAATGCCAAAAGAAAAGTCTAATTTTCATTATTTGCCCATTTTCTTCAATCTGATCAAGTGAAGAAACTAAGACTTGTTTAGTTCCCTTAATGTCTCTCATTGCTTTTATGAGCATTTCCAACCAAAAGTTCATTATTTCTTTCTCTGCATACTTCAAGCTATTTCTTTAATTAAAAAGTATTTCTAAAGCCTTGATATTTGCAATTTAAAAAATACACAATTAATCTTTTTTCTTAAAGGGTGTAAGAAGTCCTGGGTCATTTGACTGAATATTGGTGATAGATTTTCATCATTTAAATTAACAGTAAGAAAAGTTAACTGGCAAAAGTGTTACCTGGACATGAAAGTGGTTATAGACAGATATGGAGAGTAAGATAGAAAGATAATTTTCTATTTATCTGAATACCTTGAACACCTCAGCCAAAATAAAGTGAAGTCCATTCCAGTGGTTTGAAATGCAGTGTAAGAATTTGCAGAAATGACTTCTCTTTTTTTTTCAAGAAAGAAACAAAGATGTGGAAAATCTCTACAGCTTTTTCCCAATTACCTAGGTCACCAAGCCCTTGGCAGAGAGTTACTCAGAGGATCATTCCTGTATTTCAGGCACAGGGATCATTCTGAGACCCAATTGTGATCTACTATCATTAAAAAGTGGAAAGCTTTTAACAGAAGATCAAGACTGAGAACAAGCTATGTTGTTTGATCTGTGTTTCAATCTATTTGTTTTCTTCCATTCAGTTAACAAGAAATGGATAATTTTTAATACTAGAACTGTAATAATTACTGAGTTATTATTAGCATGAAGTCCTTTCAAAGTTATGGTTCCTCATCGTTAAATAGATGTACATACACTTTATGCACAAAATTCTGACACAAAGATGACTGTGGGACAAAATGTAAACTTTTTTCAAGTCACAAAAGTAACACGGTTCGCATGAGAAAAGAATGGTTAAAAAAAATCTCAGCACAGAGCCTGACTAGTGAAGGTAGCCCAAGCCAAACAAGGCTATGTGAATTATTAATTCACAGAGAATTTTTTCTGGGGCTGCCTACCTCTGCCTTTGCTGGTCTTGTGGCTTTCCTCAGTTGTTGCTGGACTCTCTGCTGGAGTGCTTCTTACCTTCACTGGGTAAAATCATCAAAAGGGGCTTACACCAGCCATTCTCTGGGGATGACTGGTGTAATCCACACTAGCAGCTGGGATTCAGGTTCTGTATTTTCATATTTCTGCTGATGGAAAGGGTCATAATTAAAGTGAGGTAATTTTATTTATTGCATACTCTAATTCAGGCACACAGGGATACAGGAGATTTTTTGAGATGTAAAGTAGTAAGATTTAAAGCCAAAGAGATTTATGGAACACAGACTGCCTTGGTGGTAAATGTTACCTCAAAGGTATATTCAAATATGATCCCAAAATATTAAGCTCTGGCTAAAATAATTACTAGCAATATCTTTAACAGTTCTGCTAAACTTTGACTGCCCAGGTCTTTCCATGTCCCTAACAGATAAAAAAGCCCAATGCAGCTTTGGCATGTGAGGTGATTACTGTATTAAGTCTTTTAAGTATTTTTATAAAAAAAGGTGAGCAACTAGCATCAAGAGATCCAGACTGGGAAATATGATGAAAGTAATTAATTAAATTCCTGATGAATATAGGATGAAATAATGTCAGAATTGCAAGGTGAAATATTAGACATGAGAAATGTCAACACTTGTGGTACCAGGCACCCAGCAGTATAAAAAAAATGTTGGCAGGGGAGGAGGAATAACCAAATGCCAGGAATTCTTCCCAAGTTTTAGCCAAGGAATCACTTTAAAATTAAAACAGAGTTGCACATTTATTTTCAGAATTCTCACCTTAACTGATTTTCCAGCAAGATAATGTGTGGAAATATTATTATTTTAATACAAAAAAAAAAAAAGGCAATTCTCATACAACTCTTCAATAGATACACTTAACTGAGTATTATATTGTGTTAAGAAGTATCTTAGCACAATATAATATATTAGTGTAGTTTTAAGTATAACTTGGAGTGAGGGCTTCAACAGTACTCACTTGATTCACAACAAGGGGGGAAAAACATATCTAATTCCCTTAACTATGAGAACATTAGATAGTCACTACTTTCATTTTTTAGGTAATTGTGCCCCCTCCAGGTCCTTCTGTAATTTACACTTTCATTAGTCATCAACCTTCCAGCATTGCCAAACTGACTGCACTTTTCCAGTGTTGTAATAAAGTGAGGGTCCCTGAGTTTGATTATATGCAAACTATTGGTTTTTTCCATGTTCTTTATTCATTTGTTTGTTTGATAACTCCCTAAGGAGCCATCATCAGAGGCCATCTTCTTGCATTACCGAAGGGAAAAATACAAACTTTCAAAATTGAAATATAAGCTCTTCAAATGTTTACCTCAAAGTGCTTCTTAAGGCAATTTATTCCCTTCTATCATTACAGCAAAAGCACATCAGTATGAAATCATAGCAGGCACATACTCAGTGCAATTTAAGAGGAGACAGATGTATACTAAAGTTCTTTGTTTACAAAAAACAATTTTCCTCTTTGAAAGAATGTATTTAGAATAAGAGTTCTTACTGCTAGAAAGTTTAATCACATTTAGTTTTATATTTAATTCAAAATAATAATATCACTCTGAAATTTTGAACAGCTTTAATACAGTTGCATGCATAAGTGAGTATTTTCAAGTAAACTAAGGGGAATTTTCCACTAATGAAAATGGATATTGTGGAAGAAAGCCTAAATTTAGGAGAAGTTTTGGTGGAGAGATGTACCATGAATGGCAGTAGCCTTCTCTGATATGGATCAGAGACTGTACTTGGGAATGACACATCACCAGCTGAAGGAGGATGCCTTTCTTCCCCCTTTTAGAAAGGTTCAGGAAAACATCTGAAAGGGATACTGTCCAACCTACCCACAAGAGAAGAAAGCTTTCACAGGTAAAATGCATCAAGAGATTCAGGAAATACATTTGTAACCCACCAGCACAACATGATATCAATAAAGTGTGAACTTTCTAAAGTTACAAGGATTTTGAGTAATTTCATAAACACAGATAAGGGAAAATTTAGTGACACCATAGATCTGGAGAAGCAATAGGGATTGGAAACCTGAATATCTGTCAGATGAGGCAATAGCATCAGCAGTGATAGAAAGAGAATCTCACAGCACAGAACAGCATTCAGCAACGGGTCAAAAGTGTACTGGAAGAACTGCTGAGCTCCCAGATTTCTACATGGCTCAGTTACTTCTCACTGCCCAAAGAGAGACCCAAAGGAGATGGAGCCAGGTTACATTTTCAACATAAGCTGATACCAGCAATTGCAGACTGCAAACTGAACACAGGAAACCTGCATGTTAAGCACAGCCTAGAAACAGGAATTTAGCGTTTGGGTAAAACTCAGCTAAAACCTGCATTATTTCTTTCCCTACTTCAAAGTTTCAGTCACATATTATTTGCAGCATACCTCACTTCAGACTTAGTATTTGAATAATTAAAGAAAAGTTCTCTAATATCAGCCCAACACACACAGCTTTCATCATCTATAAAATCCTTCTTCATTGATGGGAAAGCATAAGCAGTTACTGGGTATGTTTGCAAATTATCCTTGGATTGCCCACTAATTCTGCTTTTGAGAAAATCTGTTGTTACAAAAAGCTTGAGTTGCATTTTATACTATTCCTGTGGCCCTAATATTCAGCCATAAACTCATAACTACAGGCAAAATACGTACCATCAATTTGAGGTAGATTCTATCTTACCTTTCAAAATTAAAAGCTATCATTATTTAGTTTTAAAATGCTAATCATCTTTCCATTAGTTCAAAAAGAATTTTGATCAAAGCTGTGTAAAAGTGAAATGGAGGATGAACTGTACAAGTGTTGAATTCATTAACATTTGTCGACTGTTTAGCCTGAGTGATTGAATTATTAATACAGTAATTACTTGAAAAAAGTTACATATACAATCAGAATCCCAGCATACATCCTCTAATTTCAACAAGTAGTTTTGCTTCCAGAAGTACAATCAATGGCCTGTATCTGTATTATTTCTAGTGCCAAAGTAAGTGCATTGAAGGAAAAGAGAAATAGGGATAATATCCAAATTCTATCTTCAAATGACAGACTGATTTTCTTGTCTTTTAATTTTTAGCAATTTTCATTAACCTAGACCTGATTTTCAAAATAAGTAGATGACGCCTCGCCTTGTTCTCGGGATGGGGGAGGGAATCTCGATGCCGGCTGGCTCCAACCCCCGCCTCCCCTCAGCGAATGTCACCTGTGGCCGCTCCCTGCCTCTGCCACCGCCGGCCATGGACTCGCGCTGGAGACAGGGGTAAAGGAAAGGAGGGAGGGCTCTCTTACGTGGTTTTCCAAGCTGCTTTATTCCCCACACCGGGAGCGGGGCCGCGCCGACCCGCAGGCATTGCCAGGCACCCCCCGCCATGAGGGAAAGCGCCGTGCGCGATTTGTAACAGCTGCAGCCACCGGGAGCGGCGGGAAGCGGCGGGAGCAGTCCGGGTGGCGCGGCACGGTCCGGGGTGGTTGCGGGGAGAGCTGTGCTGTGGTCTGGTGTCAGGGCGGCGGCGGGAGGTCACCCCTGCTGGCTCGGCTCGCTGCCACCGTGCCGGGACCGCGGAGGAGTGGGGCGAG
>WBNO01028940.1:317-59800 GCA_013400575.1 Peucedramus taeniatus | reverse complement strand
TCATACATCAGGGCAAAACATATCATTGCATGGCATCAGAAAGTGGTATCATCTTGCTGTTGTTGCTTAGTGATCTAGGGCAGAATGTTTAGTCCTTGAAGCATCCAGTACAAACCCATGAAATTCTTCTATTCTTACCTGGTTTCAGGTGCTTGAAAAGATGCTTCAGGTTTCTTCCCCAAACTTGTAACTATTAGTAAAAAGAATAAGAACTTCTTATAAGAACTTATATTTCCTCTTTTGTGTAACTAACAGTATCTAGCAACTACTGTGAAATAAGTAAAGTAAATTCATACATGAGGGTGAGGCAGTTTAATAGAAAACCTTAAAGGGCTGTAATCAGTCTGGCTTGAATGACTCAGCTGATGATTTCAGTGGGAAACATTTGGACTGGTACTGAATGTTACATGGGGGATGTTACAGGGTTTGCTGATGCCAAATATGGCTTCATGTAAGAGTAAATAATGTAGAATGTTGAACTAGATGTATGTAGAGAACTCATAAATCCTTTCATAGGACAGGATAGGCATTGAATTTATTAATGCAATCGATTCTATTTCTCACTGAAAATCAGGAAATGGTGCCTTAATCCACAAAAGGAAAAGCCAGAGGAAATGATGAACTCATTAACACAAAGTGTAAACAGCATGAAAGCCATGTAACCTGTATCAATCTTCAAAGTATTTTGGAGTAATGTTGTCATGGGCCTTTGTGCATGTGGATGCAGTGAATGGTTTAAGCCGTTTTTTCAAAGCTGTATGTACATTTAAAGAATTGGCATGTTTTTAAAACATTGGAGGTTTCAATTTTTCTTTCAAAAATTTTTTTTAGCTTTAAAAGCCTAAAACTTTAAAAAAACTTTATTTCAAAATTCCTCACATAATGGTAGAGCAGCAAGATCGACAGAAGGGTGATGTCCTCTGTGCAGATCTCTTTTGGATATCCTTCTCTTGTTTTTTTTAGGCACCAACACTCTTATTTTCCCCAAAACCTTAAGACATTTGCCTGGGACAAACATGATACCCTGGCTCCCCAAATAGCAGTGGCTAAGGCCAAGTTAAGTTTCCTTTTTTTCTGCTGCTCATCAGCAGCTGTTGAGATCTCTAACTCTCTCCATTCTCAGCAGATGTATACCTGGGGGATGTCTCTTGTTTCAGTTAGAATTTTAATTATACAATATTTTAGTTTCGGAATGTAAAGGAAGGACAACAAATTATTATCATGTTATTGAATACTGACCTTGCTCTCTTCCAGGTGCCTATATAAAATGATAACATAGTAAATATTTTTATTTGGATTCACAACTTGAATTTACCCCAGCAGACCCAACTATCCACTAGTTTTAAATAATTTATAGACACTCAGTCATTAATGCTTGATCACTTTGTTAAAAACCTGGGCTGAATATTGATCTCAGTCTGCTAGAAACAATGAGAGAACTGAACTTTTTAGGGGTGTAAATGAACATGTGCTGCAAAGATCACCATTTCATGATGACTATTATGTATCAATTTAACTTACAATATGGTTTTCCTTCCTTGATCTGGTATTAAATTGAGATTGATTATGGTTGACTGGAGAGACACTATCCAAAGATTAAATCAGTCACTTTTTTTCAGGCTCTTTAACTGACAGTACAATTATTTTTACTGTCATGGCAGATATTTCATTCAAAATCCCTGTGTGGAGAGTCTTATACCAGCATATTATGTTAAAAATAAGAATGATAGGTTTCTAAAAACTGGAGTTTGCTCCTAAACTTTCACTGTATTCCTGTATTATTTGGATTCACAGATCAAAATGATGGGAATATTAATTATTTTGTTTGTTAATTTTATGCATCTAAGACTATAATACATGAATACTGAAGAGAAAAATAGTTTATTTTTTGTAGCTATTGCATTTTGAGCCTTCCTTATAAGTTACTTCTGCAATAATGTTTACCTATTACTAAGTAATTTCAAGTCTTATTCAGTCTGGACAAGACCTGGACAGGTCTTAGTCCAAGCTCCTGCTTAAAGCATGGAGAACTGTGAGATGGGACCTGGGGTCTCAGAGCTTTAACCAGCTGGGTCTTGCAAACTTCCCGGAGTGCAGATTTCACAGCCTCCCTGGGAAACCTCTTTCAATACCCTCATAATTAATTTTTCTTCCCTATTTCTGATGGAAACCTTCATCATTTCAAGATTATTGCCTCTTGTACTTCCACTGTGCACTCTGTAAAGCACCACACTCTGCCTTTTTGGCAGAC
This sequence comes from Peucedramus taeniatus, assembly GCA_013400575.1. Lineage (NCBI taxonomy): Eukaryota > Metazoa > Chordata > Aves > Passeriformes > Fringillidae > Peucedramus > Peucedramus taeniatus. The sequence continues at coordinate 57,549 of WBNO01028940.1, read as the reverse complement.
ATCTCTCAGACACCGACTGGCAGCTGTTGGGTTCCCCCACTCTGTTCCCTCTCTGGGCAAAGGGAGCCCAGTCCCTCCAGACTCATTTCACAGGGCAGCTACTGCATGTCCTGGCTGTCCTGCTGACCCTGTGCTGAGCCTCTCTGCTCTGTCAGCTTCAGCCTTGAGCAGTACTGCAGGTGTTAGGTCTACTGAGTGATGACTAAAAGGGAATAGTCCCTTCCCTTGTTCTCTTGGCAGTGCTTCTGTGGACACAGCTTGATAAGCTGTTGGCATTTATGGCTATCACAGTGGCTCATGTTCAGCCTTTGGTCCTCCTGAGCTGAGCAGAGGGTTTAGTTCATTCTTAGGTAGCATTTTGCCTTTGTCCTTTCCAATTTCAAGGGGTACTCAGTACCCTTTCCTGCAGCCTGTCTGGGTCATGGTGAAGGGCAATCCTTCTCTCAAAGCTATTGACCTGCTCTTTGGTGTTTGAAACCCTGACAAGGGCACACTCTGTCTTCTCCAGGTCACACTGAAACTGTTTAGGCCTTCGTATCTATAGGAATGGGAAGTGATCAAAATTAAATTTTATCTTTTCCATGTCATGAGAGACAATATTTCTCCTTAAGATGTAGCCAAACTAAGAGTCTGTTAAGAGCTGAAGTATTTGTGCAGCTGTTCAGTGTCCAGCCAGAAATATTAATTACAGCTGTAAGATATTTATTTTTCTTGGGAGTGTTTTCATAGTTGGTTTGTAATGAGTCAGTATCCGGGACAAGGAAAAGCTTTTTTAAAAAAATATTATCTTTCTTGTAAATATATAATTTTTTAAAAGCATTAAGTGTTGATTACAGTATTGCTATCAAACCATGGTTTTGTCACCATCTTTCAAACTAAAGATTCTAACCAAGAGGAGTGAGGTTCTCCCAGTCAGAACTGTGGAGAAGGAAAACTCAATGGATTTAAAAGTTAGACAAGTCTGTAGATTTGTGCTTCAACCTGCTGTGGAAGGAAACAGTTGGGATTAACTACCATAGATTCCTTTCTTCTGTTCCCTTTAATGAGAAAAAAAAAATAAAATCAATTCACTACAAACACATTAGTGCAGGAACTAAAACATTTAGTAAGAAGCACAAAATGCTATGAACTGTAACCTCTTTCCAAATTTTACAAACATCCTGTAACACTCTTCATGACTGTAGGGACTGTATCTCTTAATAAGTTTTATAGGAAACCACTTGACATAACTAAACTCCCTTATTGCTAAAACCATTTTCTCTGCTTTACTTCATTGGTCTGGGTGGAAAGTGAGTGGGGAAGGAGAGGCAAAAGGGAGCTGGAGGATAGCAGGCTCTGTTAAAACTGGTTTTAAAATTTGTCCATTTTTGTTTCATATTGCAATGGATCATCTTATATTTGAAGTATTTATATTACATTAATGCTATTACACTCCTCTATAGACCTTATAATTTCAGTTTTCTGCTTGTAAAATGTACATGGAATCTCTGTTTGTCTGAAGGAGGATGTCTCCTGCTGCTCCCTCTCCACGGGCATCCGCATCAGGCAGTTACGGGAGATGCTTTGTGTGGATAGTTGGACAGGTAGCTTTGCTCTGTACCTATGTTTTTGTTGCTGCAAACAAATTCAGAATCTGACCCCATTCAGGAAGTAGCAGTATTGAAATTGCAACATGTTAAAGATGGACACTTTTATGACACAAAGCTAATATGACTCTTACAGGTTTTTTTAACCTAATAGGCTAAAGTACTATTACGTACTGTGTAGCCATGGAATGTGTTTGGCTTTTATGGTCCTTGTACTTACAAAGATGAATACTTACTTTATTTGATTCCTTAACAGATGAATGTCTGGAAAAGAAAGAATAATATGCAAAACATTTAATTATGATAAAATAAAAATCACTTTGAGTACATCATTACTGATGATTACATCTTGACAAGGGAAGGATTTTGCTACTGCTAGAGAAGTTCAGAGGCTGGTTATGTTTTACATGAATTATTTTCAGGAGAAGTATCTTGGACTTCCTTAAGAAAAGAATAGCATCCACTGAATTCATTATGGTAAAAGACAACTTTGTTAAGGATTTATACTGGGAGAAGGGGAAAAAGAGGAGAATCAACTTCAGCACTTTTCATCTCATGCCAAAAAGTCTTATTACACACTTTAGAGTCAGCTATAAATGGAAGTAAGTTCCTTAAAGACTGAAGAATTTAAAAAAAATGAAACACAGAGCTGAAATGGAAAGTGTAGAGGAAAGGAGGTGCAAACCAGGGAAAGATGAGTGCAGAATGTCCTTCATGGCCCTGATTAAATAGGTGTTAAGGTATTTTTCTGCCCTCTACTGATATACCTGATCAACTGGAGTATCATCCTTTCCTGGGAAGGAAATAGTCTCCCTCAAAATAAAATGGACAAGGTATTGAGTCTGACATCTTTTGTTAGATGTTTTGGTTATGATGAAAGCTTATACTTTTTAGCAGCATGTATCTCCTAATGAAAGAGACAGGGTGCCAGATTTTACAAGCTATTTAGCAACATGAGGTGTGAATAAACATCTAGTTGTTTTTGGAAGGCTCTGAGATTTAATCCCTGTTTAGCCTATCTCCTGGACTGAAAAAATATGACAGTGAGACATTTTGCTAAATCAGTCAGAAGACAAAAGGGAGATCTGGTATAGGAAAGCCTGGGAGCTATTTTTCAGCAGTGACAAGGGCTCTCTTCCTCATGTCTGGGTTGAAAACATCGATCTGCATGGAGGCCTGAGGCAAGAAATTTGGAAATTATCTGTATTATACAAGAACATTAGGAGAAAGGAAAGGAACTGTTTTGATTTGGATAGTTGTTTTTGTGTTAGTTTCTTCAATTTGTTAGCTTGGTCTCCAGGGCCATTACTTAGTGTGTGAGAGCTCATATTCAGGACATTGGGTGTTGGTAAAGTTCCATGACATTAAAGATGTGCTTGCAGGGCTGGCCTCCACCTCCAAGGGACATGGCCCTTGCATGGCCTGCTTACCACAGGCATAAAAGTTTCAGTCACACAGAGCTTCTAATATATGTTCCAGGACCCTGCACTTGCCTATTTTTTTTATAAAGCTATTTTTTGGAGTGTATAAATAATGATGTGTTAAATTTTATAAGTCTTCCAGATTTTGTTGGAAAACAGGACTTGCACTCCTAAATCACATCTGTGGTTGGACAGCTTTGCTTACAGTCTAGCAAAGGACTGTAAGCTGTGGTGCCATCCTCCTTCCCTCTGCAGCTCATATGTGTGTTTTCTCCTTACAAAGCTGTAACTGGACTGAGGATGGGTGAGAAATATTTTGAGTGAAGTGCTTGTGGGAAATTTGTTAGGTGCCCTCCCCAGATATTGTGTTGTCTTATTCTGTTCCACTTCTGTTTTACTCATGTGATAAAAACCCGTAGTACAATAGACATGACATGTATTTATATTACAGAATTTGGCTTTATAATTGGACCTTTTAAATCCAAGTGCTCTGCATACTGATATCTGCTGGCAACATGGATTATAACATTTCTCACAAAGCTTTCAATCTGTGCTGCCCTACCAAGGGAGGGGATCAGCTGTGGGATTTGGAACTTTGCAGCTCTATGTCAGGTCTTGCATCTGAATATGAGGCTGCTTCCTATTAATAAAATGTCTTAGCAACCAACAGCTTTTGGAACCTAAGCCATTAAAAAATTTAAGCCCTATTCAGGAAAAAAAACCCTACCCCAAAACCCCATAATTAGAGTTCACTCATTAAGTATATACTTTAAGCAAATTATTGTTTGCTTGATTTGTAAGCTTATTTTCCCCCCAAGGGATTTGAAGTAACCTCTGTAAAATGAAGCAAAAATTCCATCCTGATGAGTTGAAATTGAGATAATTTAAGGAAGGATGGACAAGATTGCCACAGCTTCTGGCTGCTATAAATTTTTGTCAAGAGTCATTTGAGCATCATACCCTGTGGCCCCTGGATTTGTGTCCTTCCTCTTCCCAGCATGTGTCCAACACTGTCCCCCGTTATGAATGTGCATTTTGGCCACACAGCAGGCACACTTGCACATCTGCTTATGTGGCAGTGAGCAGTGTGTGTTCCTGCTCATCTGACCAGGTACATGCTGTGTGGAAAAAGCAACCAGACTCCTAACCTGGCATAAGCATCTGCTGGGTCATACAGCTGGGCACGAGTGGTTTGTGCTTCAGGAGGCTCATCCTCACTGCCATGTCAGGATGCTGGATGACCATGGGGGTTGTGTGGCTGAGGAGTGCAAAATGGAAAGGGCAAGAAGTGATTTGTGGCTTGGATTCATTGGTCTCGTGGGCTGAAGCCAGACTTCTGCTGCAGATGAGTCATTTCTTTTGCTGAATGTAATGTCTTTGGGATGTGGAGTGAGTTTCTGTATCTCTGGTGCAGTCAGTGTGTTTCCTCATCACTTGATTCACTAACTGTGCTAAATAAATAGCATTTTTGTACTAAAAAGTGGTTGCAAAACCTCTAAATATTATTAATGAAAAAAAAAATCTTAAAATATTCATGAAAGTTCTGTCTGCTTTTCTACTCCTTTACCATTATTTTGTCAGTTCTTTTTTTTTTTAAAATGCCAGTGTCACATTACACTAAATACCACTTCTCTTAATTATTCACAGCTGTCTAAAGATAACTTTCTTAAGTAAAAGCAGAGGTGTGACAGAAGGAAAATTTTGTGGTTTGAGCAGGGAGAGTGTTTTGATTCTCAGGGAATGAAGATGAGGAATGCACTGTACCTTGTGGCTTTTGCTGATATTGGAAAGGTGGGATCTCGGCTGAGCGTGTTCCTCTTGTGAAAGACCTGGCTGCTTATTCTTGGCTCTGGAGGAAGGGGCTGATACTGCTTTGGCAGCATCTTCAGAGGCCTAGAGAAGTCAAAAGAGACCTTGAAGAGCTATTAGGGAATAAAGGAGGTGCAGGGCGTGTTTTAAGCACAAGTTCTAGAAGAAAGAGACCGGAATTTTCTGAGAGTATTTCAGTGTATTTGTGCTGAGCCAAGCTCAGATCCAGAAGCTCTTCAGGGCCCTTCAATAGCAATAGTAATATTGGATAATATTCTACATTTGCAAGACATTACTGCACTGTGCTGTGTGCCACTAAATACTGCTTTTGTGTGCCTCACAGTGTGCAAGTACAGCTCTGCAGTGTGGGTACTTCTGGGTGAGTATGGCTGCATGTATGGTCCAGTGAACACAATCCAGTTTCAGACACGGAGCAAAAATGTTCTTCATCCCAGAAAACACACAGATAAACAGCCCTGGTGTTTTCTGAGGGATGTGGGCAGGCCCTGTCTGTGCTCTGAGACCAGGCAGTCACAGCCCAGCTCCAGCTGGAGCTGCAGCGTGGAGAGGTTGGCTGGACAAAACTGGAGATGCATCCAAGGTGCCTGGCAGAACTGCCTTCAGTGGTGGGCTCCTGGGGAGGGAGCCTTGTGTGTTTGCACTGTACATACCCAAATTAAGTCAAGTGAGAGAATTAAGAACCATTCTGGCCATCATAATACAAGCAGAAACAAATAGTGAAATTTTGTAGAAAAATGGACTGAGAATGTTTTTATTCCTGCACTATAACAGTTTTGAATTTGTGAAATTTTACTGCCCTTTTATGCCATTTCATGTTTTTTAGAGTCAAATCTAAGTATGTAATGCTAATAATATTTTTAAATTCTTTATAGCTTTTAGAGCAGTCAGTGTAGGCATGGAGGAATTAACTTGCCATTCCTAGATGAACCTTTTGAAAAGATTTTTTAAATTATAGCAGTTATTATTTGAGATTGACCAAATCAAGAAACAATTAATTTTTTATTTGTGGGCATATTATAGAAAAATATATTTGTGAAATAGAGCTTGGTCTATCTTCTGTGGGAGTAAGTGGAAATATTCCAGTTGATTTCCATACATGATTTCGATGTGTATCAAAAAGCACTGGCAAATTGATTTAAGTGAGAATGAAGTCAATATTATCACAGTGAGCAGAGCCTAAGGCACCAATAAAATTAGTGGAATATTTTTTCCCCCAGCAATTTATATCTGGGTTGAACCAGAGTCAATATTTCTAGGCTTTTGACTTGTCTGTGGGCACAGCCAAGTTGGTTTTGAAGATGCAGGCCTGAGCTCCTGCTATGAATGCTTAGAACTGATGTTTTGTTCTCCCTAATTCCATATCAGAACCTGTTAAGTCCAAAGACAGGCAGCAGTAAAAGGATGCTGGCTCACTTCCAGTCACCTCATTACCATGAGCAGCACAGATGGATGTGAGCATTCATTAGCACTGAGTTCCCCGGGGACCACAGGTAAGTGATCTCTGATGTTATCTTACCGTGGGGGAGGTGTAGGCTCCTGGAAAAGAGAGGAAACAAAAATCTCTGTAAGCCTTTTCCCCACCTTAGTTTACTAGAGAGAAATGTGGAGAATTTAGATTAATAGACATGCCTGTGTGTCAAGAGTCAAAGGGTTTATGTGCTCTACAGCACAAAACATCATTCTGTAACATGGCATTTCAAAATCACTGAGGAATAAAAGACATCCTCATGTGAATGCAAGTGAGGTAATATAGGACTGCAGATGTGAATTCTCTTTTCCTTTAGCTAGTGCTAGCAAAATGGCAGCCTGCTTTTAAAAATCTATTAAATGGCAAAATAACCAGTAAAAAATTTGATTGATGAGAGATTCGGCTTACCTGGTATCCATGTATTTTCATTCTTCCTCCTAAGAATAATTGCAAATAATTCTTAGTAGAGTGCAACCCGTAAAATTCACAAAAGAAGTTACAGCTTTATTCTGGTATTGTTATTATTATGGGCAGTCCAACCCCTTTCCTTGCCTTCCCCTGGCTCTACCTCTAGAACTCTGCTCTTGCTTTCAGAATGAAACATTTGAGGGTGATATTTACTCAGGTACTGTACATTTAAATATTTTTCAGAGACTTTATATACATATATACATGCTTATTGAGCTAGGGATGCATTTTTTGTCTGTTTTTATTTTTGTATAGAAATTTATAAAAATCCTGAAAACCAATGAAATCAGTTCTATTTTTTTTCAAATATACCAGAATATGACTGATTCTTTAAATTAACATCTTACTAATAAAAAAAATTCTTACTTTATTTTTGCTACATTGAAATTATTTTCCTGAGTTCTACATGCTGAAATCCTAACTGATGCAAAGGACATGCAACAGACCTCAAGCTCTCTTTCAAATAAACCATAACAGATTGCTCTGAATAAAACAATGATACCTTAAATGTTTAACATTTCTAGAAAATACTGCTGAAAAAAGTCTTCTGTGCTATTTATGCCATCTTGTGGCAAGGCCACTTAATAGCACTGGGCATTAGAAAAATGTTAGTATATATTTAAAAACAGTGTAACTATTACCTAAAAATAATATTGTCCTCTATAAGCACTATTCACTCAGGATATACTAAAAATATGTATCTGTTACATTCTCAAACACCAGTTTAATTTACCTTCCTGTACTGGCTTTGGTTCATCTTAACACCAGAACACATCCCATGGAGACATGTAAATCCAACCTACTAAATCCTGCTAGAATTCAAAGCTTTAAATAAACTGGCAAACTGTTCTTGCCTACTGATTTCTGCAGATTTTGAAGCTGGCTTACTCGAATTTATCTCAATTCAGCTTTTTTCCAGGCTACGTGGGGATTTGCTCACAAGAATCAATCTAACCTTTCATTTTCAACCTATATAGTGCTTACTTTCTCATCATCTGTAGGAATTATTTCTCTCTACATTTTGCATTACAGTGTGAAATAAGAGGGGGGAAAAAAGCAAATGCTGTTTTACATGGAATTGTTTGAGTTATTTTTCTGGCTGATCAAATTATAATACTTTCTAAAAATCAGCTGTTACAGCAAACACAAAAGGGTCACATTTTCTTGGCTTGGTAATTGCAGTATTTTTGGTCATATTACCTTGTGGTTCAAAGATCTGAAAATGGTAAGATAAAAAATACCATTTCTTTTCAAAGACAATCAGATATTTTATCCTTCGGTAGCTGACTTTATGACATACTGCTACATCCAAAGTAAATGAAATATAAAAAAGTGTATAGAAACCTACTTTTAAAGCAATCCTACAATTGAGTGAAATTGTCAATCAGAGGATTTAATATTTGGACACTCCATTAGGTCCTTGAAGAATAAGATCATCTGTTTCTGTTTCACCACAAGAAATGAAACAAAAATTAAAGGTACATTTTTGACTCTAAATTAGAGGATTTTGAAGCAAATTTAGGGTTAAAGGTAAAGCAGCAGAGAAAAAAATATGCTAGGTGATGTACCACACAATTAGCATATTCTGTGTAGGTGAACATTGTCAGAAAACCTTTGTAAATGGTCATCGTAGGATGTAAATCCCTAGTGGGAATTGCTAAACTTGGTATTACTAGTTAAAATAGTTATTAGATTATGTTTTACAATATATTAATGGAAAAAGCCTGAGAAGGATAGGGAGTGAAAAAGAATTACATTATTAGAAATAAAGATCAGTGGGGATCTTTCAGGCTTTTGGTGAAAGAGTTCAGGGGACATTGGCTTCTCCCTGCCACTTATGTCCTTACAATGTAGCAAAAAGGAAAATCTGGTTTTTAAACTGAAGAGCTTTTTTTCATCCCCCTGTAGGAGCAGGGAACTCCTGAGATAAAATATATCTCCTTCAGTAAACAGTTATTTCAGTGCTAGATAGTTGACAGAGTATTGCAAAATTTGCAGGATGATTGTTTTGGAAAGCAGCTGCTGTTCTGAAAACTGTGTCTATTCTTTCATGTGTAATCTCTGCCTATGTGCAAAAGGTGAACATGGAAGTAGCAACTACAATTTGTTTGCAGAAATGGGTAGATTTTTTTTTTAATTATACCTTTTACATTTGGCACTGTTCTCCCCTCTGGATGAAATGTGTGAATCTGTTGATAAACCAGAATAAAGATGTGATGTTAGTGATGATTCTTGAAGCTATGGCCCGTAGAAAGGGTGCTGCTCCTGGCTGGGATGCCTCTAAGTCTTAGCAGAAGCCCAGCAGCCAAGGAGTGAAAGCAGGAGAGGAGGGATCCGTGCAAAGTGAAACAGGAACAGCTCACAGGAACTTGGGCTGCTGGTGCAGATGAACGTGATGTGGCTAAGACTTTAAATAGGCTGCACTTTGGGGGATATTGCAGAAAACGGGAAATCTGTTTGTGATTTAGGTTTTGCATCTTTACTTACAGCAGAGTATTGAAGGGGCTGAGATGGGTTCTCACTCATTGGGGAAGTGGTACCTGAAGGCCTTAAGCAACGTGTATCTGCAAAAGAGGAAGAAAAATCAAGCCTGAGTAATTCAGTAATATGATGTTTGAAGAAGGAGGTGTTTTAATTTCAAAATGTGTTTTTCAGGGCAGGTCTCACCATTTATATAGCATTTTAATTTTTTTTTCCAGAACTTAACAACCATTTTAGCAGCTGTATTGAGAACAAAAGCATGACCCTGGTAATAGCTTTATGGTTAATGTCCCCATTGTGGTTATCAATAAAAACCTTCATAAGCTGGTAAACAGTGAAACCAGACATTTGACCTTAACTGTGGTTAGATTACTGAATTTGTTTTTCATTTGAACCTTTGCTCTTGGCAATGCTGTCATGTTGTTCTGGTTTTGCGAGGTTTGTAGGGGTTTTATTCTCTCAGTACTATTTCAATTTTTACTTTAGCTTTTAATAACTGCATCCCTGGCCATCAAAAAGAAATGCTCAGGTTGTATGCTAACATGTGTTTTTCAGTCATTAATTTTACATCTCAAGGGCACTGGTATTTATCTAGAAAAGATGGCAAAAATGTTACTATTGAATTTTGCCCTTTTGAAATGTATTTTCAGTCCTTTCTTTGCTCCTGTATGTTGCCACATTATAGTTACTGGGCATAATACACAGGAGAAAAGCAGCTTTTTATTTAACTTTTTCTACCTTAAATCACAAAACAAAAACTATATCTTTTGGCTAGTTCAGGACAATCTTACATAAACAACAAAAGATGCTGACTGCTAAATGAAAGTTTTTACTACTAACCAAGATAAAAACTGTATTTGGAATTCACTTCAGGTTTCCAAATAAAATGGACAAATTAATGGAACTTAATGTAGAATATCTGGTTGTTCAGACTGATTGTGGTTCTTTCACACACTGATGAATTTACTCACTTTAAAAGCCATCTATTTGTTTAGACATCAAACTCCCACAAAAAATGAGTAGAAAATATCTTTGCTGATTTTGATGTGAACTGGAGCAAGCTATCTGGTTTATGGTTTCCAGTCTTTCTCATCTAGGACTCCCCCCCCATTTTTAGACTGTTTAAAACCTCTAGAGAGTTTATGTTGGGTTGGAGCAAAGCACAGCTAGGATGACATTTCACTTCCATAAATAGGATATTAATTGGTTCTGTATGTTTAGGCATTAAATGTTACTTAGAATAGCTTTAGTAAACCAAAAGGTGATTAATGCAACTACCTTACAAAGTTAAGAATGCTTAAGAAATACACTCAAAGTAATTGCTTATTATTGTTATTTAAAGCATCAGAGAACTCCTTTAGAAAGAATATTACATTATCATCTGGAGAAAAGTTTAGTGTGTTCTTTAATGTTTTCCATCTTAAGGGTTTCTAGGCTCAAAGACCAGTGAGATTTTCTGAAATGGCTGTGGGTTTGATCAGCCAGTTTTTTGCACATTCCATGTGGAATGAGATAATATAATTTATCCCATGAAGGTAATATTAAAATTAAAAAGCAGTGTGTAATTATTAATTTAGCATAATCTAATGAAAATCAAGGGAACTGTTGAATATGAAGATGCAGACAAAGCTCTTCCCATGTTTCTGCCTACCAGTATTCTTTTCCAGTTGAACCATTTAATTAAAAAAAAAAAAAATTGGACAGAAAACTCCAAGTCTGCACTGTTCCTCTATAACTCTAGTTTTTGCTCAGTTTCCACAGACAGAAAATGTTACCTGCATATTCAGATTCTTGTAGAGGTTTGGCAGGAAGGATTCTCAAAGAATGAATGGCCTCCAGGACTGAAGAATTTACAGTCTCGTACATATTTTCTTCCCCCTCGGATAGCTCAGAGGAATACTGTAAGTCACTCTTGCCCTTCATTGTCAAGTATTCACTCTGGATAGAAGAAATAGACAGATAATACAAATAAATTTAAGTTCAAGATTGATTTTAGTGTGGAAATATATGATTGCCATAACCAGACATTTTGGTGCATGGGAAATTTTCTGATGGAAAGTGAAGGTTGGAAAGTAGTTGAGGAAGTGGTTTGAGTACCTAAATTTTTAATGTAGATTCATGAAATAGCCATTTGGGAGATGGTTTAAATGTCTCTCTGAATTTTGCTTCTCTGCTCTTGAAAATATAATGAGAGTGTTTAATTTATGATCATTGCAGGCATTTGAAACTGTATCTTTTATTATAATATTATCCCTGTGGTATTTGTATTGTACTGACTATTTACTTATGTTACTTACAAGAATATATTAACTAGCTCATCACAAATGTCATGCTTCAAAATAAAAACATAGGGTGTTTTGGGGAATTTGTGCTAAGAAATGTGCAGTCCAAGTGATAGTGAGCATGAATTGAACGGTGGAGTCCATGGAAATATGGTGCTGAGAGTGACTCAGGATGTCTCTGGATGTCTTTACACTTGTATAGGTTTGTTCAAAGTTGTGTCATTTAATTCTGTTCCACCCTTCACTCTCGCTGTTTACTCACTGAAACAAAACTGCTGGCTTCCTTCAGCACACAGCCAACATTCCTGCTGAGGAAACTCGACTGAGGGTACCCTGTGCCTTTAGAAGTCATGTTTTGTTACCAACACTGTAGGTGCATCCAAGCACTTGGGTCTTTGATGTTTCTTCTGTTCTCAATTTTATTTTATTCTCAAATTTATTCCCTGATGTTTGTTTTATTCTCCTTACTAATGGGGAATCCATAGCTTCCTGATGTATCTTCTACCAGCTAACTGCCCTTTCAGTTCATGCTTTTTCTCCTGAGTGCTAAAATTGAAGCCAATTTGTTTTACTCTCCAAGGAGACTAAATAAATTGATTACTATCTACTTTATTTCAAACTTTATTATGCTTATGCCTATAATTATATATTTTTTATCCTTCTCACTGAGCAAATATACTTCTTTAAATCTTCCCTGGATTGTCAACCAATGTAAAAGACTTTGAATCTCATATCCCCAGAGCTACTTTCCTGTGAGTACACTCCAGATTGGACACATCTTAGTTACAACATGAGACAGACCTCCAAGAAGTGTTCTTTACAGCACATTGCAGGGTGAGGTTTGGTTTATGGCAGTGCATAAAGATGTCACCACACCCTAGACAGACCCTGCAGGGTACCTGGCTTTTCAGGCTCTTCTCTGCACCACTCTTTCCAGTTCAATAGCAATACTGTCAGCTAGGCTGAGAGTGGCTATTTTTTCAATCAGTTGTGCAAGCACTTTCATCTAGATGAAATCATTTTCATCTAGACCAGGCATGTACTTGTGAGACTGTCTTCTGGGAAATAGCAGAGGCCTAATAAAAAGCAATATATATCACATTTACTGTTTTCTTTCCCATTATTGTAGTAATATTTCTGCTGAAAAGGAAATTACTTTTAGTTTGAGGAATTGATGCGATGTTCTTCATGTCATATTAACAATTCTTTACATAATCAGACTTATTATTTCCTAAAGATGTTTTCAGATTGACTTTGTTTAATAATCTCTCCAGGTACCAAATAAGTCCTCAGGATTTACTTTCTTTCTTGGAAGAAATTGCGGTCACCACTGTTCTTTTCCATAATTTTAGAAACTCAGGACTCTGGAGAATTCCCAAAGATAATAAATTAATATCTCAGAAATCCCTTAAATTTTAAAATCTTCCTTGTGTCTTAGCATAAGTTAATAATTTTCTGACCATTCTTTCCCCATTCTGCTCTGTGCTGTTTTTGCCTGCTATTTGATATTAATCCCATATAGCATCTGATTGTTATTAATCATTCTGTGAAATCTGAAGCAGTCGAAGTATTGATTGCATCCAACTTCTTTAGTCATCCTTTATTTGTCCAACTTGCTTATTGAAACATAGATCTGTGCTTTATTTTCATCTCTTTGTGATCTAAAAGGTATTTACACTCTTTTCTTTTACGCCTGAACTGAAACTCAAACCCAGACTTCAAATACAAATGGAAAGACATCAAGATGTGTTCTGTTTGCTTTTCAGCTTTCATTTGTATGGCTTACATATTTAATTTTGAGATTTATGACTTACATCCTTTTTCAGCTTGACTCCTGTTATTTTTACCTCATCTTATGATAAAGGTGGATTTTAGATTCAGCCCATAATAGAGAATTGGTGAGTGAGTCACTTCTCCAGTCTAGATCCCACTAAAAAAAAGTAAAAGTTCTCATCTATATTTCACAACTCTCAGGCCTTATTTTGCATTAAAAACCAGTGATGATTGCATTTTTGTTAGTATTTTAGCCCAGACGATATTAACATACATCAGGAAATGAAAGAAAAGTAGTTTTAAGAAGAACATGTGGTACTTACAGAATTATAGGTGTTAGCAGGAATAGTTCTCTTTTCTGTATGAAATGGAGAAAAACTGTCAGCAGGTCCCATTCTGTAGTAAATGATACAGTAGCTTATAACTTATATAAAGGAATAAAAGTCTGCCAACTGCAGATTTTAGAGTATTATTTACAATATTTATATTGTAAATATACAATAGAGATATGATAAAAAGGACATGAAGCAGGTCCACCCAGGAGTTTGTGGACCTGTACAATGCATGAGGAAGTAGCTGTGTGGAAGTGGGATTCACAACATGAACATGTCTAAGCCCGCCCACCAAAAACACACAAAGAAGGATGTGCTTGAGCTCCTCTCTCTCTTGAGTTTTTCTTCTTGGTGCAGAACTTTGAGACCTGTGGGACTCCTGGTCTGGAAATCCTTCTGTGAATAGAAATGTGTTTTGTTCTCTTCGTAGCAGAAGAAAATCCCAAATCTGAGAACACTCCAGTGATCAGGCTGTAAACTGTTCTCGGTGGTGTTTGTCTGCCCATGAAGCTGTCCCATGGTACAGCGAGGAGAGCATGAGCTACAGGGCCAAAGAACAGTGATTCCCAACTTCTGCACTTTGCCTGATTTACACATTTAACCCAGTGACTCTTTAATGCAAAACAGCCTGGTATGACCTTGCCCAGTATGTACTCTTGTTCTGGGCTGTTTCAATCCTTTCTCAGGCTGCCTGTAAACTCACAAATTTTGCTTCTTTGGCTTTGTAATGGCCTGATTTCGAAAGTAGAGCATGAAAGTCCTTCTGTCAAGACCAACCAATAAAAAATAATTACAGCATGTTGTAATGCTTAGAAAAAAAAGGGATAATTGTTCACTGAAATACTTTTATGCTAAGGAGAGAGTTAAAACCAGAGCTACTTCTTGTCCAGGGGTTGTACCCCATGGCTGAAGGGTGTTAAGGACAGTCAGCATCCTCCCTTTTAGCTGTGTTTTGGAAGAAGCAAGTTTCTGCCTAAACACCTTCTTTGCGTTTGTTGCTCTTGTTCTGTGAGACTGGTATTGCATGTTTTTGTATACCCCAGCAGATGGCATTGAATGTTCATTTATTCAATATATGTAGTACTTTAATCTCTGCTGGGAGGATCATTCATGGGTGACAGGGAAGGAGACATTCATGCAAGCTACTTGTCTGATTTTCTTTTTAGTTATACTGAAATCAGAAGTAAGCCCAGTTAAAGGTGTTACCAGGATAATAATAAAAAAGGCAGAGTCTTAATTTGTAGCCTTTGTACTTCTATTCATAAAAAGAGTGTGGTTGATTTATCCCCAACAATAAAAAATGAGTAACAGTGGTAAACGTCAATGCTTTTGCCCATGCATTTCATGGCTAATGCTAATAGGGGACTGTTTGACACAAGCCTTTGGGGTGATGTATTGCTATCCAATATCAGTTTACAATTTGATGTCCAGGTCAGTTTATCATCTCTTCTGTTATGCATGAATCACCAGCGTTGGGATGAACTCCATCTGCCTTTTTTCTTCTTAGGCTTCCTTTGCACTGGAATAGTGAAGGGAGCAGCATTGGTGCTGCTTTTCCATGGGTCTGCCCTCTACATAAGGTAACTGCCCAAATATTTGCTCTGTGCTAGCTGAGGAGTACAAACCAGTGAGAAACCACTCTTCCTGTTATTTAAGAATTTTCATAATGAAGGTGAATATTTCACTCTGTCAGCCTTGCTGTACATATCAGGCCTTCAGAATGAGAAGTGCTCCCCACTGTCAAGGTGTTAGATGAGGTACTGTCATAGAAGCTAAACACTTAAGGGGAGAGTATTTCTGCTGCTTACTATCTATCTGTCTTTCTGTCTGCCTATCTATCTAGCTGTAATGACCAATATATTATAGAACCATAGGCTAGTTTATGTTGGTAAGGACCTTTAAAGGTCATCTAGCTTAACCCACCAACAATGAGCAGAGACATCTTCAAATTTTCTGGCTTTTGCTGCACTGGCTGTTGAACAAGGATGAAAGAGGACAGAATCTTTGTGCCAAGTAGCTGCAATCAGCTGGACCTTCTGGCATAATTTCTTTCACTGCAAGCTAAAGATTTAAAGCTGGCACAGGCTAGAGTCTCCTCAAGCTATAGGGACTCATCATGTTTTATTCAGTTTGAAAATTTTTCATTGCTTTGCTGCATTTCCTGTGAAATTGATAAATAGAGAACATCACTTATAATCATAGTAAGGTGTTATATTTCTGTGGCATACATGTGGGTGTGTTTCTGCCAGTTGACAGAGAATGCCTGATGTCAAAGGACAAAATGGAAAAAATTATCTTCTCTTTAATTTGCAATGGAATAAAACAGTGTGTGCATTTTGTGGCAACCTTGACTTTTCATGGTGACCTAAAAAAGTTTTTTTTAAAAGGGTGACAGGTTAGGAATTTGATGTTGGAAAAATCCAACATCAAAAACATAGTCCTTTAAGTGGGAAAGCAGAAGGTAAATCTGTTCCCATTGGCTTCTCTGAATCTATGAATACTCAGTGGTTTTTTAAGTCACTGTGGTGTTTCAGCCAGTGGCTGAAAGCGATGAAGAATTGTGGACTGTGATTTAATAAACTCTGTGATCCTGACAGGGTGTGTCCTAACCACTTCAGTAGAAAAACCCTGAAGCTGGAGATGCTGCAGCAAAGAACTGTGTAGACATTTTCAGAGTCACTTTTTTTACTGTCTTATCCAAAATTATGATGCAATGTTTAGTCCTGTCCAGGTATACAGTATACAGATGTCTTCCTTAAGCATATTGAGGGGCTATACAAACAAGCTTCCTGAATAAAATAGGTTTAATTAGAGTACCAAGTAAAAGATTAGGCAGGTTTCACTTCAGAGACGTGAAAAAGGCCTGTGAATAAATGCCAGTTATGGTGGGCATTTGGGCTAAGGCCAGCTATCCACAACAATGAAAGATTTGCAGTTAGATGATAGATTGCTGGGTTTTATTTTTCCCAGAACTGTTTTTTCCAGCCCTAAATCTTAATCTTCTGTGTTATAGGGATACTGAATGCATTTAAACAAACTTCACATGACAGTATAAACATGTGATACATCAAAGAAATTTATCTGGCTAGTTGGGCCACTTTTTATTTAGATAATTTTATATGCTTTGCATCAAATGTCTCAGCTTAGCTACAGTTGTGAACTGCAGTGCCTTTAACAAGGAATTTAAGTAAATGCAGTGATTTACTTTTGAAATTAATGTAGTTTAAGCACATACTTGCTACTGACCGTAATCTGTCATGGAAACCTATTTAGAGATCCTAAGTCATTGTCTTGTTGTTTTGGAACAACAAAAAACAAAAAGAGGAGAGACCTTCAAAGGTAGCAGCAGAAGCAAAAAGAAAGTTCCCTCAGTTGCTTTCTAGAAGCCATCAGCCAAGCTAATGTTTTCAGTCTGCATCAGGAGAATAACTTATTCCTGGCTTTTTGCAGTGTATACCATCATGAAGCCAAACATTTTTTGGGGCACAGTGAAAGTAAACACCTTTTTGTTGTCTGCATTAGTGGGTATCCATTACTTTTCATTTTATTTACCAATTCATTTTAATTTTTATGATATTAAAATGTTCCAATCTATCACTGACTTTTACTGGCTCTGAGTAAGAAGCAGGCTACATAGACATTTCACCAGTGAAAGAATTTTACCTTTCGGAAGATTCTTCGGATTCATTACTTCATTACTTCATGTAGGTTTGGGCAAGATCTAAATATGGAAAAAAAGAAAAAAATCCATTTAATTAAATATTAGACATTTCCATTGTTCTTTGAAACTTCTCAAGGAGTCCAGTTTAATTTAATGAGTGAAAGTTGCAAGGCTAATAAGTGCATTTCAGAAATGACTTGGCAGATTTGGAAATTCAGCAATCTTGGGTCAAACCTTACATCTTTGTTCGCTTGCAGCTCCAAGTTTGTTGCAGAGAGCTCTACTCATTTTGCTAACATTCATTTTAGACATAAATATTGTAACAGCCTTATTGATGCTTTACATATTCAGTGTATTATTGGAGGGATGAATTTCCTTAGGGAGATAGGAGCTAAAGCTCCCTTTCCACATGCAGCTGTGCCACTCCACATGGCTCCCTTCCCATTCTGCCAAGTAAGTATAACACTTCCCCTAGACCTGATGTGGTATTCTTCCATCCTGCTATTCCTCTGCTATGGAGAATATATGAGATATATTGGGTGTGGAAGAACCTTAGCATAAGCCTTACTCTGGTATTGGTTCTCTCACCATGACCCTCTTTACCCACTGGACCGTAGCTCTGTATCTGCCTGTCCAGCAACATTTGTGGATCATTGCAGTAGCAGTCTTAGTATTCAGAAGCAACATCTAAAGCTATTTTGCAATGAAGATTTAGCCAGGGATCACATTAAGACTGCATTAATGCCCACTCATTTTATCTATCTCTAAGCACCCACCCTTGGATTTGCCTAAAGTTTGGGAAATACCACCCCAAACCTCAGACTTTCAACTAGTCCACTCTTACAAAATAATTTAGATTAGCAGCAGCTTTTGAGCACAGGGTGAAGCTGAATGGTTTCCTGTTCAGTGAGCAAGCTGTAAAGCACACTAGAGTGTACTAGAGTAGAGTGTGTGATAATAGCATGGACACATCAATAATAAAACTTTTATTTATATTACTTATCAGGGATTTAAAAAGTAATTTATTTACTTACTTCTTTTTGGACAAAGCTGTTTTCCTGCTGTTTGAATCTGCTGGGTGATATTCTACTGTTTTTCTGTTGGCTCTGACAGAATTGAACAAAGTTTACTGTTAGAGAGCAACGGTAAGTGGGGAAGAAATGCAAGTGCAAGCAGAGCTCCAAAACTAATTTTCAAAACTTTTCAATGCACATATGTAAATTATTACCTTCTTCTCTACCTCATTTTCATTCTCTGAATTTTTTTTTTCTTTTTTTGTTTTTGTTTTTGTTTTCAGCTATTTGAAGAAAAGAGCAACGATTTCCTGCCGAGGGAATGAAAAGCTGGAAACTGAATTCCTGTGTCCACTGTTTTGGTTACATTAGAATAGGGTACTTATTGAATTCAGCTGAATAGGAATTAAAACCCAGGGGCACCTAGCCAAGATCTCTATTGCTGGTAAAAATAGCTGCTAAACACCAGCAGTGTAGATACCAAAACAACAGAGCTCAGTTTTCTTGGCCTCTCTACTTCTTATTGCTCTTGAGCCTCTCTTAGAAACAGAACTCCTCATTTTACTCAGGTGAAATAATACTGATTTATAAATCCTTGAAACAAAAACTGAGATAGTTTCTACTTTTACCTTTTGACTACCAGACATTTCAGTGTTTTCACTGCAAAAAAGTTAGGATTATCTCACAAATAATTCCTACACGTGAAAAGGTGGTCATGTCCTTTTGCACCTACCCAAACTCATTTAAATTCATAGATCCTATAATCAGTGTTGCCAAATCAGGTTTCAGATTTTCTTTACCAACATGCCCCAAAACTTATTTGAAACAAACAATCAAACAAACAACCAAACAAAAACCACACATTTTAATCAATATTTAAATGCACACATTGCTAATGAATTTTTCTAACTGTCATGTTAGACAGTTTATTATGGAAATAATAAAGGGCATAAATACAAAGATGCAAATTTTAGAAGAAAGACAAGATATGTTTATTTTCAGCTATGGATTTAGCAGGAGAGGTATGCTTGAGCAGTTGCTATAGCTATAGAGAATTTTGGATAAGTGGTTTAATCTGTACTGCAGTGATATGTCTCTGGAGCATGTGGAATATGAACAGGTAACTGATTTCTGTCATCTCAATGCTTTTTATCATTCATCTATAATTTTTTTGTCTTTTAAAAGAACAATTTCATTCCTTGCAAAACTCTTCCTCCAGCTCCCCCAAGGCAGTCTGTACTGCAAATGCAAAAGGCTGTTGCATGAGTATTATACATACAGTGAACATAATTTTTGTGTGTTTGAATTTACTTCATTCCTTCCTGCCCCTTCCTGTGGCAAATTTCCCAACATGCACCTGCAGAGTGACCTTCTGCAGGTTCTCCTTTGCCAGCAGGGAACTACTTTATTCTGTTTGGTAGTTTTTGCCTTCATGTGAGATGCAGCACTGAGGTTTTGCTGGTATCTCTGTGAGTCCATCAGAACTGCATACACCTTACTGATAACTAGTAGCATAAAGGGCTCAGGATTTATCAGAAACTTATCATGGCTCAGGCCATGAGGACATTTAAGACCTTCTGAATGTTCTATGTTAATAAAATCCTGACCTTGTTAAAAAGAAGTATTTTTCATCATTTTTGCTTTAAAATATTGGTATGCTATTTTTAAAATTCCCTGTGTCTAATAATAGGGTCAAAGCATCTTTCCTTTGCAGAATTTTCTTCATTCTCTGGTCAACACTACAGCAACATTGTCTCCTCCTGCAAAATATGTGTGTTTTTTTTTTTAATGCAATTTAGGACACTTTCACCTATTTTTACTTAAATAAAATGTAGAATTTCATTTAGCTGGATGTGTTCTATAAGTTTTTCCATTTATGATACTCATACCAGAATAACCAGGTACAAAATCCTAAGTTGTGTGTTTGTGATAGTTGTGATAGACTAGAGGCACAGAGAGAGCAGCAATACCCATTCCTCTCAAGATTCAAGTTTCATTATGAAGATATACTGGGGAGAAAAAGTGAGGATAGATTTAATTTTAGGCAGTGATTGACTCATATTTAAATGCAGACCAATTGTAATGGAGCACCTACAGAAATAGAAATTGCATTTACATTAAAGTCAACTGAATTCATCTTGATTGTTCTATTACAATGTTATGATTAATTTATGATGAATTGGTTACATAAAAGTGTCTGTTTCAAAGATCTTATAATTTCCAAGAGCCATGAAATTATTAGGTAAATTTTAAGACACTCCATTTGAAAGTTTATTCATTGCACAGCATTTAAGGGGATTGTTACCAGAGTAAATTTTACTTGTTAGGAATAAAAGTTGGCTAAGTACAGATGATTAAAACAGACGAAAGTCCATTTCCTCTTATTTTGATTGTTGCTTTTCTTCTATTTCAACTGTGAAAGAACAAGAAGTAGTGATCATATTTATAAGCTCTCCTCTGACTGCAATACTTTGTATGTAACACTGAAATATTGCCTGATGTTTTGTTTAATCAGTTACTACATTGCAAAGGCCCTGCTGTATTCATGTCAAATCCTTCTTCATGACAGACTGTAAATCGCCTAATCTGGCCCAAAATATCCAGAAGCAATTCCTTATTGCTTAAACATTATTTTTGTTATTTGGTTTTATTGTTACTTATTTTTACAGTTATTTGCATATTTATTTGGTTTTGCAGATTTATTTGGTTTTGCAGATATATTTGAGATCTCCTATCATAGTGCTCCTGTGACAGATGAGTCACAACCATAAAATTAGTCCCTGTCCAAAGGATGGATAAACCAAGGGAAAATAGGTGGATGCAACTGAAAAATGGAGATAAAACAAGCTGAAGTTATTTTTCTAGAAGGAAAGGAATTAAACATGGAGCATGCATCTCTATGCTGACTGTAGACATCTAAAGGGGGTCAGTCCCCAGTTTGACAAACAGGCACCTCTCAGGTCTGTGGAGAGAGAAAACCACATTTGTATTTCATATTTGCATTTTGCTTACTACTGTTGAAAGAGGTCAATATTACATTTTATGGGCTATTTAATACAACAAAAGGATCATATTATTTAGCACTCTGATTATATCAATCCATGGCTTAAAGTTATTTTCTAAATAAATTGTTGCCAGAGTGCCTATTAAGGGATGCTCTCGTTTAGAAACCATCCTGTTTCCTGAAACAGCTACTGAAGGTGGTGTGTGCACCACACGTGCCAGTGTGATTGGACTTTGGGGCACTTGGCAATCACAAGGTCCTTCAGTTACATGGTGGTTTGAAAGTGCATTGTGCTGTTCATTTTGTCTTTGGTCACATCTGTGTCCGTGGATGCTTTTACTTAATAGCAGGGTTTGGGTTGGGAGGAGGTTTTGCCACCTCTGCTGTGGACCAGATTAATCAAAACTGCAGTCAGGAGGGAAGAAGTAACTTTGAAATAGCTTAACAACAGTTAACATAGTCAAAAACTTCTAAGGAAGTGCACAGAAGAGAGTTCACTTTTGAAAATGATACCTGCAAGTGACAGAGATTTTGAACCTGGCTTGATTGGGCAAGGCCACTCTTGAAGATAAGCTTGGATTTCAAAGCTGGCTGAACACAGGTGTGCCTGTCTGTTTTGGGTGCCTGGTATATCCTGCCTGGCCTGAGATGCTGCTCAAGAGGGCTATAGGTATTTTCCAGATCTTGGATTGAACTTCTTTGGCTGGTGCCTGTCAATTTAGACACCTCAAACCAGGGTCTGAAATCTCAACCTTGCTGAGCAGGGAGCTGCCTCGAGCTGGCAAAGAGCAGCTGCCTGAAATGAGCCTTGGTGGCTGCTCAGGCTGCAGAGGAGGTGCAGCCAGTGCTTGCAGTACACAGCTGGGAGCATCAGGCAGACACTTTCCTCTGGTGAAAAGTGAGGGATAGCTATCCACCAGCTTTTGTATGAAAAAATCGAGTACTCAGATGAGTGTAACTGTGTATAACCAACAGAACACAGAAGGGATACTCTCACAGTAGCTGTGACTGTGACTGTCTTGCTTAGAATATTGTTCTCCACTGAAAAGAGGTGCAGGAAGCCAGCGTGGGCTCCTGTGCCCCAGCTGGGCACCTGCACCCCTTGGATCTTCCCTTACAGTTTGCTTATGTGCTGATGAAGGAGGGGAGGTTTCCTGCACGGTGCCTGGCAGGTGATGAAGGCTTCTCACCAGAACATCCTGCAGTCCTCATCCTGTGGGTGCTATCCACAAAGAGGGCTTGGATCTCCCAAAAGGTGAGCCCAAATATTCCTGTTCCTGAACTCTGTAACTATGTGCAGAAGGACAGTGAGAGAGTTTTGGAGAGGCACAGTTACCCCCTAGGTATGTCAGACTTTTTGCTGTACAGGCTCTGGCTGGGATGGAGTTAACTGTGCTGAGAGCAGTCTGTTGGGTGCTGTACTGTGGATCTGAGACCAGAGCAGTGCTGACAACAGGCTCTGTTTTGGCTGTTAGCAGTGCTTGCACAGCACCAAGGCTTTCTCTTTTGCCTCTTCTGCCCTCCCAGGGAGTAGGCTGGGGGTGGGCAGAGGCTGGAAGTGGACAAAGCTGGCACAGCTGACCCCAACTAACCCCAGGGATATCCCACACTGCACAGCATGTGCTCAGCAAAACAAAAACAAAAACAAAAAACAAAAAACAAAAAACAACAAAACAAACAAACAAAAAAAAAACCAAAAAAACCAAAAAAAAAAAAAACCAACAAAAAACACCAAGTGAGATTTTTTTCATTTTGGAAAACAGCCACTGCTCAATGATTGCCTTCACACCACTTGTTTTGTTTCAAGTTTTTTTTCCTTTTTCTTTTTCTTTCCTTCACATACTAAACTGTGTCTGTCTCAACCCACAAGTTTCCTTACTTGCTTTCCATCTTTCCCCAGCCAGGGGTAGCCTGCTGCAGACACAGCAGCAGGTAGGGATTACAGGAAAGAAGAGAAGAGCCATTTGACTTTTCAGCTGACCACAGGGGGTTCAGGATCACAGTTTTGACACTGGCATATAAATATCATCCAGGTCCAAGGCAAAGGCCTGACCACTTTTATCCACTTTTGTGTAATCCCAACTACTGCCCTAAAATGGAGCTTTTTTGTTCTTTTAATTTTTAAAGGTTAGTTTTATGAATCAGTAACAAGATCATCCATGGCAACATTGTACTCACTATTGTGACTTACAATAAATAGTCCATAAAACAGATGCTCTTCTGATTACCACACTTAAACTACTGTAGTCCTCCAAGTGGGCCACATTGGAGGACACTTGTTCTGTTCTTTTTATCTAAAGTAAATACTAGGAACATAACAATAAATATAAAAGGCTCTATTATCTTAGCAAAATTATGTAACTGACCACTTGAAAAACTACTTAGAATTTATGATTGGCACAATTAATTTGGATTCTCTTCTTCCTAAAAGAGTGCTCTAGGTTTCCCTGGCAACCTGTAAAATGCTATGTGTAAATACAGAAACCACTCCTCATGCTATCAGTTCATAACCCCACAGAAACACAAGCATTTTGAACAGCAGTTAATTATTGTACTGGTTAAATTCAGATTTTAGAAATGTCAAATACAAACAAGACACTGTAGTACCAAACTGCAGTAAGAAGCTGCAAAGTGGCAACTCCTTGCAAGAATCATATAATCATAGAATTCCTTGGATTGGAAGGGACCTTAAAGATTATCTAGTTCCAACCAGCCTGCTGTGGGCAGGGACAGCTTCCCCTAGACCAGGATGCCCAGGACCCCATCCAACCTGACCTTAAACACTTCCCAGGATTGGGCATCCTCAAATACTTAATGTGTTTCAGTGCCTCACTACACTCACACTAAAAAATTTCTTCCTAATATTGAATCTAAACCTGCCCTCTTCAGTTTGAAGCCATTGCTCCTCATCCTGCCCTTGTAAAAAGTCTCTCTCCATCTTCCTTGTTGGCTCCCATGAGGTTCTCCATCCCTCTGATCATCTTGGTGGCCTCCTCTGGGCTTGCTCCAGCAGGTCCATGTCCTTCCTGTGCTGGGGACTGTAGAACTGGATGCAGTACTCTAGTTCCACATACAAAATTGTAGAAGACATTGAGACTGGCTTTATCAGGGAATCCAGTCCCTGGTGGCTATGTTATGAATGCCACTTCTCTAGTACTGGTTAGTACAGGTATTTAGGCTGACAACTAGGATACACAGAATACACTTGTTTTTTGTATTACAGCATCATCTCATATGGAAATGTTGTAATGAATCCTAGCCAGGTGACTTTGCACTGGATGAGAGAAAAAGAGGACAAATGGTAAACCACTGTGGCTGAAGTAAAGGTTGACACTCTACTAAGGTGTGTTTCAAGCCAAAAGCTTGCAATCTTTCATGAGGGGAAATATTTCATTTATTCTCAATTACAAATACTGACAGAGACCTCTCCTTTTAAGCCACTGCTGTTCTGAAACTGATATTTGGTCTTTGTTGTTGTGCATGACACCACGCCTTGCACAGAAATGCCAGGAAAAGATTCAGTGTTTGGCATGGTTTTCTTCCCACAACTTTTGTACTGAATCAGATAAAACATATTCACACAGCAACAGAGTAGTATGGGTCATTTCAAGCCAAATGCTGCAATATAATCTGAAGCACATGGCAAAGATTTCCTGGGGAGGTGTGTCATGAAAACTTTGCCTCTGAATAAAGTGGTAAGAACAATGAGACTGCCCCCTCCTTTCACTACCCTTCCTGTATGTTTCCCTAATAGTGCACAAATATCATTTCTTAATTAATATGTACTTGCTTAAGCATAGCATCTCTCACCTCAAGTCCATACATTTGAGACCAACCTGCTTTTAAAGAATCCACAGCATACTGAAAGGGACTCACAAGAATTTAAACTCCTGGACCACAGACAACCCAAATTTTGTCAGGTTCCTATAGCCTGATGTTGCATACAAGTAGAGATATAAAAGAAAGGTCTTGTAAAATCAGGCCTTGCTCTGCCAAATTATCAGCTGGCCTGTTACTTCTAAATTCAGCTAGCTAACATCCCATGTGAAAAATCATAAGAATGAAAGCAGTTAATTCTGCTTTCAATTCACAACAAGCTATTCTGGTAAGAAAACTGCTTGCACTTGTAATCTGTCCCATGGGAATCCATGAACAAAATATGTAAACTAACCAAATATAGAGAGGTTTGACAGATGTACACCCTGGCCATTTACCAACCAAAGAACTGAGTGTCAGTGTACTGTTAGCCAGTCAGGTCTAACACGTGCCTTCTGGTATTTCCTATAAATGGGAGCTTTGTGGATAAAGAAGGGGATTTTTCTGCATGAAGAAACTGAGTCCCATCTGCTTTATTGAAACAGTCTGAGCTACTGGTAAATTGTCAGGCAGTGACTGGCTGGCTGGAGTGATGTTGTCAGGCAAGACAGGGGCTGTGGGTACCTGAGAGGTAACCACAGATATTTGGCACTTAGAGGAATGCTGCTGGGAGGCCTGGGTACCTGTAATTACTGTTCATATTACTGTGCTTGCTTATGCCAAGCACTGTCTTATCTAAAATAACAGCTCTGCCATGGCACAGTATAGAGCAGAGAGATTAGGCAAACAGTGGATTGAAATAGAAATGCTTATTAAGAATGAATAAAAATCTTCTTTCAGTAAGTTTTGCTAAACTCACTGAAAATCATGTATTCTATGAGAAGATGAGTAAGACTACAAAAGAACCAGATCTATCATGTGGACAGTGTTTTCACATTTTCCAGTGCAAGCAGGTAAGTACTAAACTGAGTGGACATGACTGAGGAATTCTTTATGCATGTAAAGTGGTTTATAGTAAGATAATAACAGTAAAAAAGATGCTTTTGAAGAACTGGTGGTTTGTGATCATAGAAATGGAAGACACTGAATTACAATGCTTCATCTGAATTTGTTCCTGGGATGATATTAACACTTTGTAGAGGTTTAGGGTTGCATCACTATGACTACACTAATTTTTGCATTCCCTGGCTTCTGTGCAAACCCTTGAGATATTTCACATCTAAATCATAGAGGATTTCTTCTGGAATGAAGAGCAAATGTGTGAATGGGCAACAAACAAACAAATTAAAACAAAATGTTATAATTTTCATGAAGATCCTTGTAACAAAAGCAGTCTCAGAAGACACAAAATTTGAAAATATGCCATCTAAAGGTAATTCTGCCTACAGTGTGTGTCTTTCTGAATGTTCATATATATGTTTTAAATTATTTTCTCTTTTGTCCCTCTTATAAGCAGTACAGTATTCAGACTTTTTCTGTGTTGGTAGCTACCAAGTTATTTTTATTCTTTAAGTTTGTACAGCAGAATATATCTCTGATCTCTGTCCCTCCATCTTGTAATGTAGGGTGTAAATCCCTATTCACCTGGGGAAGTCAGAAGGAAAAATATTTAACTTCTTAAATCTCTCACTAGTCCTTGAAATCTTGGAGTTACCACCTGCCAGACATTTTGGGGACTGTTTCATGTGAAAATGGAAGCTAAAGCCTTCTAGTTTTCCACTATTTCCACTCAGCTAGGGAATACCCAGGAATCCCAGCCTCAGCAGTCAGAGGAGTTTATTCTCTCCCTCTTCCATGGATGAGCAACATCCTGGGAGCAAACAAGAAGTCAGGCAGAAGATGAGGTGCCAGAGAACCTCAGGGGTGCTGTGACACTCAGCACTGCCCCGGGTGCTGTCACTAATGTATAGATCTTTCTAGCACATACCAGAGCCAGAGTCTGGCAATCTGCCCCATAGCCCCAGGCAATCCTACTGTTTCAGCAGACATTTGACTTAGAGTTAAGTGCCTGGATCAAAACTCCCTCCTTATTCCCATTATGTTGATGGTTTGCTCCTTCTCTACCACAGCAAATCATAAAACAACCTGAGCCTACCTACTGCATATGACAGGCAAGTAACAAGGCAGAACTTCAAGAAAATGCCACTTCTGTTCTTCCTTGCTACCTGCTGTCAGGAAGGAGCTAGCAGGTAAGCAGCTTTTAATTTAATTTCACTCTGAGTCAAGGTGGACTAATCTGCATATAAATGTAATAATGTAAGTCCTTGACCCTCCCTCACAGACACAGAACACAGCCTAAAATATGACTCTTAGTATCCAGGGAGAATAAAATTACCCTGCCCAAGGTTGGAGAGAAATATGTATCTAGTGAAAAGAGCAGGGTACCCTGAAGCACTCCACAGCTACTGTCCTCTAAACCTATATCCACATCCTTAGTATCTGTGAATCCAACAGTGTCATGCTGTGTTTACAGGTTGCCAATAAAATTCAGTTTATGGGAGGATAAAAATGATTGCTCCAAGTGTTATCACAGGAATGGCTTCCATGCTGTACTAGAGGTAAGTATAGTGGTAATTCTTCCAAGTAAAAATGAAAGCAAGAAAGTACCTTCAAAACTGTTTCTTTTGTTTATAAGCATATTGATGGAGTTTTTTTAATCATCAGCAAAACACGAACAAAAATAATTAATTTTATTATTTTTAATTTTTTAAAATACCTCATTGTATTTTTTTTAGGAAAACAGCTGCTGGCATTTCCTAAACACAGATTTCTTCAGGGAGAACAACAAATTATAAGCCAGTGGTTTTTGCAGGGGATTTCTGATTGGAAAACTGTATTTATTAATTATATGTAAATTTCATAATATTTTGATGTCTTGATTTAGCAATCTGTAGAATTCACACTGAAAAAGCAAATGTAAGAAATGCTTAATTTGGGAGAAAGTGAAGAGACTTTTCTGAATAGATTATATTTTCTTATTTAAACATTCATATCACTCAGATTGGGGTCTTAAAATATGAATTATACGGCTGAGTTAACCTGCTGTTGACTCAGTCTCAGCACTCATGTTTGAGAAGAGTAGCTTTTCTCTGGCTGTAGCTAAGTGCCTCTGAAAATAAAAAAAACACCAAAAGTCCTCCACTTCAGAAGAATTTTCCCTTCCTCCCTCTCAATTATCCATCTTGGTGTAAAAGCTCATGTTCTTGACCTGTCCTGCATTGCAATCAGTGTCTGCTCCTGACTAACCCCAGACTAACCCTTTTATAACTTTTGACCACATTTGTGACCCACTCTGGAGCTGTAAATGCTGCAGCAGTCGCGGCTGGATACGGCTCCTGCTGCTGGCTGCCCCATCTCGTGGCTTCTTGGCATTTCAGTGCAGGCTGCCTGACAGCAGCAGCATGCCTGGGTGGATGGCTGGGTGTCTGCATGGAAAGCTTACCAAAGGAGGGGACTGGAGGGGAACAGACCTTGCTGTTTCAGAAGTCTTTGTGAATAAGTGTCTGACTCTGGTAGCTGGCAAAGGTGAAAACCAGACACGTTTCACAAGCAGCACGATGTTACTTTTCAGAAAGATTTCTTAAATCGTCTTTCAGCTGCAGCCTGATGTTTAACCTTTGTCTCAGTTCTTCTCTTCTTGAAGGCCATTCAACAGAAACAGTCCAGGAACCACAAACAAACTATTTTGTAAATAACTGGATTTTCATAAAGGATCAGCACAAATTTGTTAGTTTGTCTGTGCTGCCTGGGGATCTGAAGATGATAAAACTTGAACAGTCCTCAAGTTGTCCATCCTTTGTGCATGAAATAGTCTTGAATTTAGACTGGGAATGGGGCTTGACTCCACACTGGGCTAATTAATATCTTCCAGTTAACTGTAATCTTTTTTTTTTTGGTATATTTTTTTTTCATCTTTAGTTGCTGTCAGATATTGCTCAGAGGAGCAGAGGACAAACATGCTGCTTTTGTATCTGGGGAGAGTACAGTGGTTAGGCTATGTGGTAAAAACCAATAGTGCTCACTTTATGACATAAACTTTCTCAAAAAATCTGCTTCATCTCTACTACTTCTGCAGTTCACAGCAGAAAACTTAATATTACATCATTCCATCATCAATTTCATTCATAATCTAATAAATGCCAAATAAGTTTAAGGAAAATTCCCATGGACTTTCAAAACATTTGATCAGATTCCTGTAATCATTTTCTTTGCAATAGAAGCCTGTCAAAAAGCAGGACTGTAAACAAACTGCTTTTCCAACTTTCCTTTTTCAATAGTGGTACCATTGCTGCATGCCCTTATTCTAGCATGCTGGAGAATACTTTAACCTGGACATGTTAATGTGTAGATGTACATTCTAAACATATTAAAGAATTCAGGAAAATGAACTAAAGATTGACAATGCAAACAGAAGACACTAAAAATAAAGCTATCCTTGGTGTCCACTGTTCAGTGCCTGGCAATACCAAGCTCTCACCTCCAGTCCCAAATTAAACAATGAAAGGTTAAATGTCAAGAAAGTGTGTGAAAAATATCTGCAAATAGAAACTATGCTGGGAAAGTCAGTCAAATGAGAACTGATAGGCAGCACTGCAGGAGAATCGATACTTCACCAGTGTCTTTGCTGAAAGCTGAAATGATTTATGCTGGGGTTTTAAGTCAAACTTAATCTATTTACAACAAATGAAAGTTTCATTTGATATACAACCAAAATTACCATTGTTGGTAATTTTCTCCCATTACAATATGGGACTGAACCTAGAGAAAGATGTGTCAAAATGAAGGCACCATTCATCCTCTTCTGCCTTGGCTATTACTACATCAGACTCAGAGGTTCTTCACTGTCCATATAATATGTCATCCTATGTCATACTTTCAGCTACTTCCATACTTTCAACCCACTGGCACAGTGTAAGTGCAGACTCTGCTGCTTGTCCTTGAGGATGTTCAAAAAGATACCAGCTGATTTACCCTCGTGGCCAAGATCGTTGGTCCTGTACCCAGCTGGCTTTACTGTGATCATGTGCCCTAAGGGGTGGCTTCAGAAAAGTCCTGTGAAAGACTGGATAATATTCCATCTAGTTCAACAGATTTGCTAAAGCTGACACTTTGGTCTCAGCTTCAAACACAGTATTAGTAATATCTAACACTCAGTAATGTCAATTACAACCAAAATCTCTTTGGAAAGGGGTCCATGTTCAGTATTTGCCCATGCTAAACTGACCATTGGTACATACATGAAACCCCATCTATTTTTCTGAAGGAAGAGGATTAGGTAAGCCCTTCGTCCTTGCTTTAGGTCAATCTACAACTTATTCCTGTTCATGCCCAGAGGTAAAAAACTCAAGAAATCTATCTTCATTTTTCTTTTTTGCCATTGCTGTGCAACCCATCAGGCAGCTAAATTAATTCCCAGCTCTTATCCTAGCCTATACTGATCTAGAAATAAACTGTGCCTTTTACTACATTTACTTATTCTCTGAGTGGAACTTAACTGTATTTGAGTGAAACCTTTCATAGAACCTAACCACCATGCTTCTGTTGTCAGCCCTCATCCTAATTCTGTGGGGTTTGTCTGACACTGTTTAAAACTATCTCATAAATCTATGCCTTTAGCCTCAACCCCAATTCTGAACCCAAAAAGTAGTTCAGAGGCTCTTGTCACTACTCAGCATTTGCTGCCAGGACCCTGAGCACGAACTAACAGTTCTTAAAGGCTCTGACCAACCAACCCTGGGGCCATTGGCCCACCCCATACCCCTGGCCCAGGATCCCCATTTCAGTCCAAGGGGGCTGTCAGGCCCTACACAATGAACTCACAGAAACTCCAGGCTCTAGCTCAGCCTCAGCCATGCCAAGGTCTGTCCATGGACCTTGTTGATTGATACCCCAACCCGTAAAGGACTTCCCAGAATGATTTTGATCATGCCCAGTAACCATGGTGCTATGTCTGACCCTACTACCCCCATCAGATAAGCTCAGAACTCTGACCAGCAAACTGACTTCCCACGTTAGCCTTGCCCCTGCCTCACTGCCATGAGTTTGTCTGATCTGCACCCTGGGCTGAATCTGGCTGCCAATGCCTGGCAAAGCCCTTGCTCTGACATTTCTATCAATTCCCTTGGCTCCTGGCTCTGCGTCCCTTGGGACAGTTTTTATCCAACCTCTACCAGTTCAATAAAATTTACCATGATATTGAATTCACTTCATACTCATTTAATTCCCCCACCTCTGCCCCAGACACTACTGTGTCTCAACAAACCATATCCATTTGTAAAGTCACCTTTGGTAATGTGCATTTGTTGTCCCTATGGGTCTCATCTGTGATTCATCAACACAACCATCTTCTCACTGCTTACTCTCTGAGAATTTTACGCTAACTCTGGCTGTAGTAATAATTATAATGCAGCCTCAAACCAGCAGAGGTTCTTTGGCCATAGCAGCAGCAGCATTCACTTAACCTCAAATGCCTTTCAGAGACCTGTAATAAACCAGGTCTGGTTACTTTAGGCTCAAACTACAGTCCTAGATCTGATTGTGTCCCACTTTTAAGTGCTTGTGTGAATTAAAAGGTAAAATTCTAGGCACACAGTTTTTGAAATATAAATGTTTAGCATGTGAAGGAAAGCAGATGGGAAGGAAATCATGAGTGTGTTCAGACCAAAACCATAGGAGCATCAGACCTTAATAGGGCAATGGCAACTTGCACAAGCTGAGCTCTGCACCACAGGGCAGGGAGAGCCATAATGGATTTGAACTGTATGTTTTCCACTTCTCCCTAATGCAGGCTACAGTTATGTCAGATGCAAATAAATTGCTCAGAATGAAGAATTAGAATGAAAAAGAGTATTTCATTGGGGAGGAAAATAAGGATAATAAGAATTACAAGCATGTATTTGCTCTGATAGAGTAAAATAAAAACTAATACTTAGTACAAATGTATTATAATTTTTGCCTACTTCCCCAGTCACTGACCATCTAGAAAAGCATTTTCCAACATCTCACAGAGAGGCATTACTTTAAAACTTTCACCATAAACTGGAAAATCCAACATATTTTGATAATAACAGATGGTTATGAAGTGAATATGGAGCTGTATGTCACTCCTGGGGCTTTATGGCTATTCAGAAGTCACTTGAATTATATGCTCATGGTTAATAACATCAGCAGAGCCACTCCAGTTAATTACAGCATTATAGTTACTCCATGGTTCTCTATTATACTTTAAGTTGCAGTAAGAAAAGGGCAACCATATAATCCCTCCAAAGACATTGTACTGCCCTTGTTAAAAAGACTGAAAAAGCTCCATAGCTGCAGACAAAATGTAAACCTCAGTATGGAACAAGAGATGCTCTTTAATGTCTCTTGCACAGAGCAGCTGAATTGACAGTAATTCCAGCCTGGCCAGATAGCAAACATTGTATTGCTTCTCATTGTGGGCTAATAAAATGGAATGTTGCCTCTTGCCTAGAGAAGGGAGGGAGGAAAGGGGAGGTGTAATGAGTATGCAGAAAGGATTCTCAGGGAGCTTCGAGCTGTCTCCAGTTTAATTTTGCTTTTGCTCCTGATTTCATCTCATTCTCTACATTTTTGTCCCTTTTCATTTCATTTTGAAGGAGAGGAAACATATAAACAAAGCTAAATACACAAGAATGCTTTGTTTATGAAATAATTCAGATAAAGCAAAATAAAGCTATTTAATCAAGTAAATCTTAAGGATTTTTTAAAGAGACCTTTGCCAGCAAGGCTGCAAATTATTGGCTTAGATTTTTCATTAAAAATAAAAATGCAAACTCTTCAAAATAGGCTTCAATTCAGATGAAATAAACCCCATGACTAAAAATGGAAATGATAGCCTCCAAAAAGCCTGTTCTTAACATACTTTTCCAGTTCTATTGGCTCAATACACCCTGTAGACAATGGACCAGCAGGAGTTTTCCTATTGTGTCCCTTGCCCACCTCTAGATCCTTTCTTTAGGCTCCAAACTCAGGAGATGGAGAATGCCTGAACCACATTGTCATCTGTGGGTCTGGGATAAGGGGTTGGGGGGGTGTCTATGGATTGATCTAGGAAATACTATTGAAACATGTATCAGTGGGATTTCTTTTAAGCAATATTATGAAATCTGCACTCTACCCCAGCATGAGCCAAGCTTCCCCTGGATACAGTGTCTCTGTGATGAGGAGCCTTTTCTCACCTGCTTTGCCACACTTAAAGGGTGGCAAAATCTGCAGTCTCACTCTTGGCTCTCCCTTCGCATGCCAAGCTGTGTGCTTGAAGTGTTCTAGTTATTTCAGAACAAAGTCTGGGAAATAATGCCATCTTTCCATATAGTAGCACTGGTCTTTTTGCAGCTTGAACACTGTACTTGGCTAGGAAATGGAATCATTCCTCAGTATACAGCATAAATATTTCAGAGGCCTTGGAAAGTTCTACCTAGATATGCTAATAGAGGCAAGTCTTACTTTCAGCACCTTACCAAACTACAGGAGGTATATGTCTGATCCTTTGAAAAGGATAACCTCTGAAAAATGTAAATAATTCACAAATTCTAAAATGTCTCCTTCATCTAAATAATATTTTAGAGTGTAGCTGTATTTAAAATTGCAAATTAGTGTTATAGATGTCTTCCAATTTATTAAAATGTATACATTGATAAAACTGAAGATGAAAAACTTTGGATGATAAAATCTAGCATATGTTGAAGCTGGCATCTTAATTCTAGCTCTAGTACCAGCTGTGGAATCTATGCCTTTGAAGCACTCACAGCTGGGGTTGAAGCTCCTCTCTGCAGACAAAGAAATACACTGTCTTAAAACACTGGCTTTAAATTTGCTGTAGCTTAGTTGGAGTTTGACTTGAAGAGTTGTTTCTCCATGCAGAGAGACATCTCTGTGTCTACTTTAGAGGCAGGTGATGCCACATCTTCAGTCTCAGATGTAGTTAAAACCCACTCCCACAGCAAAAGTAAGCCACCAGCTTTAAAACACAGGTTGAAATTCAGTTTGTAGTGATGCTACACTTAGACACAAAGACCCTGGCTTAAACTTGAACTCCTTTTCCATGCAAAATGTCATTTAATCAATTGCAATATTTCTAATGTACCTATAGCCCTCCTATTTGAATTTGTATGCCTGCAGCTCAGCAGGATTTTTTCCGGAACAAGCAGAAAATAAGATCTCTGGGTTCAAGCTCCTTGGTTTAGCACAGCAGGGCATTCTCTGCTGAGCTGCCCCTACCTGTGAGCACTTCAAAGGAGCAGCCACAGCAGGGGCTGTGGCTGACACCAGAAGTGCTGGTTTGATCTAACATGGGAGATTTCACCAGTCTTCAGCCTCGAGGGCAACTTGTTCATTTAAAAAATGTATTTTAAAGTGATATATTGCATGGCTGTTATTAGACCTTGAAGAGAGTAATCGCAGCTGTGTTCCTTCCCTCTGGTCAGCTTTGTGAGAAAATGAAGTGAAAAAACAGAAAAGAGGAGGAGTGAACTGTTCCAGAAACTCTGTTAACCCCATTTCTGTACTGCACTGCAAGAGCGAGTGTATGTGGAAGGGTGAACCACAAAGGTTGTTTGTGCTCTTTGATGTTGTTTTGTGATGTACAAAGAGAGTTCTGAGATATTATTTTCATCTGTGGTCTTAGTTAAAAATATCAGGAATAATGTGTTATGTCTTTTCTTTTTGTTCCAGAAGACTGACTGCAGCAAGGTTTTGAGAAGTTTTGGGAATATCTTTTTATTTTTCTTATGATAGGAGAGAAAACATGTGCATCACTTATTTGTTATTATTTTACTGACTATAACTCTGATGTGATAAATGCTAAGTGACTTTGTACATATGGGATTTTTCCACCAAAGTTATACTGGGCAGGTCCACAGCCATGTGTTTTGCTGCCAGCTGAAGGAACTACAGTAGTTCATTCAGTGATTAATACATTTCTGTATTTACAGAATGTATGTCATGGTGTAAATTAACACATGACCATTCTTATGGATTTTTTTAAGCATTCAAAATTACAGACCCACACTGGGTGAGTTCTGCCACTGATCAGTCATGGAATCATAGAATATCCTATTCTATGGGACCCACAAGGATCACAGTTTAAAAAACAAGGGTAAGTTAGGAAGGAGAGCTGTCTAGCTATGGATTTGACATCAATGAAAGCTATAACAAAGTATATATAAACCTGTCAGGTACTCAGAAATGGTTCTTAATATTCTGATTTATGTTTCCCCTTCTTGTCTGTAAGTCCAGTGCCTCATGAAAGTCTAACTTCCTTAAACATGAAGTGTACTTTTTGTGATAGCTCAAAAATGAGTATTAATGAAGCCTCATTTGCCTAAACCTGAACACTCCCTTTCCCTACCTGAAGAAGGAAAAAATCTGCAAGTGCAGCATAGGTATCATTTTTCAGACAGAATTACCTGATATTGTGTATTATAGACAAGCCTTTTTTTAAATTTTTTTTTTCTGTAAGGAGCTGATCAGCTGATCAGCTGGTAACACTGTTACCTGCCAGAACACAAATTTGTACTAGGTTTTATGTCAGTGCTTCTACACACACAAATTTGACTTCATGCATAAAACCTGCCTCTATATCTCTAATTTTGCCATCAGAGGGACTTCAGTCAAGGTGAATCTGCTAGAGCTAGGTTTGAACTGAGAGCCTTTCCTGTCATGGAGGTAAATCCTCCAAGATTGCTTTCATCAAGCAGGGAGCTGCTGTTGGTGTGTTACTCTCCATAGTGAGCTGTCTAGTTTAAGCTGAGTTAGCTGTTTCTTTACAAGTCATGGTAGCTTTAGGATGTTTCTGCAGTGACATTTTCTTGGTGTCAGGGGTGCCTAAAAAAATAACCATAAGAGAAAATGAAGTAAAGGCTGAGCTTTTCTACAGAAAAGGAACCACTTTTTCACAGATCCTTATAATTCCTGTTAGGGTGGTAGGCAGAAGCTGCAGGTCCTCTGCTCTCTGTGGAAATGTTTTGAGGTGATTCTGACTGATGGATCCAAGTTGGAATGAAAGAGTGCCATACCTTAAAAGATTTCACTAACCCCACCCTCTCCCCAAACTATGACCTCTTGCTGCTGCCAAAAATAACATCTCCTGAAGTATGGCTTCTGTTGTAGCCTCTGTGACATGCAAAACCTGAGGGTTTTGCAAACCTTTAAGCAGGAAATTACATGGCCTCCTTTATGTTCCCTGTGAATTTGAGTTCTTCCCTGAAGCCAGCAGATGAAAAAAGTGAAATGTGGTTGCGCCCGTGGAAGAAAACTACAAATTAGCAAAATTCAATACTTGAAGCAAAATTACTGTTCCTCAAACTGCACAGTTCCTACACCAATCACAGGGTGCATTGCTCTATCAAGCCCCACTGGGAATGTCAGGGACATTAAAGTAAGTACAGGATGTGATAACATCCCTTTTAACATGATGCTAGAAGAATGGGAAAAGAATAGGAAAAAAGAGCTACAGCATAATAGAATGTGCATAACCATATATGATTCACACTCATAGACAAGCTGAATGTGAATTAGACACATGGCCAGTAAAGAGTATTGAAAACTGTCTGAGTATCCAAGCCTGAAGGATTGTGATCAGTGGCACAAATTCCAGCAGGAGGCCAGTCCTTAGTGGTGTACCCCAGGTGTTGATACTGGGACCAGTACTGTTTAATATCTTCATTACTGACCCATGTGACAGAGTGCAGCCTCAGCAAGCTTTCAGGAGATGGAAAACTGGGAGGAGTTGGTGATACAGCACTCAGTTGTACTGTCATTCAGAGGGGCCTTGACAGGATGGAGAAATGGGCAGAGAGGAAAATCACAAAGCTCAAGAAAGGAAATGCAAACTTCTGTGTATGGGAAGAAACAACTCCATTCACCAATCCATGCTGAGGCTGGAAAGCAGCTTGGCAGAGAAGGACCCAGGGGTCCTGGTGGACACCAAGTTGAGCATGAGGCAGCAAAGAAGGCAAGATGCATCCTCAGTGTTGCCAGCAAGGCTGAGGATGGTGAATCTGCACCAGTGAAGCCCCACCCTGAGTATGGAATTTAGGGCTAACCAGTAAAAGAAAAAGATGGACTTGCTGGAGTGGGTCCGGTAAAGGACCATGAAGATGATCAAAGGACCAGATTATCTTTCATGCAAGGAGATCCTGAGAGAGCTGGTAGTGTTCCTTCTGGAAAAGAGAAGGCTTGGGGGGATCTTATCAGTGCTCATAACTACCTGACAGGAAGGAGTAAAGAGGAAGCCAAGCTTTTCTCTGTAGTGTGCAGTGGCAGAACAAGAGGCAATGGACACAGACTAAAATATAGGAAATTCTGTTCAAATGCAAAAAAAAATTTCCTTGCTCTGAGGGTGGTCAAACACTGGCACAGTTTTTTCATAGTCTCTATCCATGAGGATATTTAGAACTCAACTGGACACAACCCTGGACAAGCTGTTCTAGCTGATCCTGCTTGAGCAGGGAGGGTGAACGAGGCAGCCTTCAGAGGTACTTTCCAACCTCAACCATGCTAAGATTTGTTCACTTACATATTACATCAAATTAAAGCTTTCCAACTATCAAAAATACATTTTCATGTTAGTAATCAGAGGATCTGTTAAAGGAATTAAATTGTGTTTAGAGGAAGGCCCTGTGGGGTGGGCTCCCATAATTTGGGAGCATTGAAGGAAACGTGGAAAAATCTATGGAGCAGAGGAAACACAGTCAAAGGGTAGAGCATGAGAAATATAAAGGAGACAGAAGGTAAAGCTTTTAAGTCTGAGACACAAGGATCTAAAACAAAAGACTGATTTGGGGAGTTATTTCCCTTTGTCAATTTTAGTAATTGCTCTCAATTACCTGAGACATGTTTTGAAATAAAACACACATTCCCGGCAGCATATGAATTGCTCTGTTCCTTATAAGTGATTTGGTTTGCAGCAAAGGGAATATATTTCAGTGCTGAGTATTTCCTTTCTGTGTGTGCTGTTGAATCCTGATGCAACACATACACTCCCATGCAGCTGGCATGAGTCAGTGTGCTTTAGATGTTTGCTGCAGAGAAGAGGGTGGGGATGGCTAAGTGCAGCAAATGGACAGTAATTTTGTGATGTTACCCAGAAGCAAAGCCACCCTAAAATGAAGATAAAGGGATTGCATCCATGGTACAATGTTGCAACAGCAGTGTAAGTGGTGAAAGTGAGGTAACCTGAGCAGAAGTTCAGGTACTCATTATGGGTAAAAGACAAGATGCCTCATAGTAGAAGAAAGATGGGTCACCTTGTTAGACAATTAGATTTCCTTTGGGGAAAATATCTCAACAGCAGAGAAGTCGCTTTCAGTCTTTGTCTCTCATTTCTATCTTAATATTTTTGCAAGAAGCTGACATAAATTTGGAGAAGTATGCAAGAGAAAATATAAAAACACATGAAGAAAGTGAAAAGTTATTGAGTTTATCTCCCAGATGAGTAGTTAATTTCAGATGCTTACACACAAGAAATATTTTTAGGGATAAAGTGACACAATAATAATTTTTAAGTCCACTTATTACCCATGGAAAAAATCCATGGGCTCCAGATTATTAAAAAGATATTCTTAAGCTATCCACTAATATATGACTCTGGAACTGCTTTGAAAAACTTCGTGTCCAAAGGTCCCAGTTGAAAAGAAACACAGGAGGAGGTAGTGTTTCACAGTGAAGGAGATCTGAGTGGGATTTGGAGAGCTTGCAGTCCTTGCTAGGACGTGCTATTGAGTCTTTATATGAGCTTGGGTCTGGTCATGCATTCAATGTATTTTAAATGGCTTCAAAATCAACCCTCACCTTTTTGCCCGACTAGAGGTTCCTACAAGCTGAGTCTAGAGTGCTACATCTGTTTTTCCCAGGTATTGGAAGATCCTTAGTTGCATGTGTGAAATTTGTTTGTGATTTCACTTCCTCCCATGCATCCTCTCAATGCATGACTTGCACATGAGTCTGATGGCTCTTTAACCTTCTTTAAAAACCCTGAAATGCCCTCCTAGAAAGACAGATGAGGTTTATATTTTTGATATTTAGAGGCTTATACTCAGTTTATATAGAGGCAAGTGTAGTAGAATTAAAGTCACCCTTCAGAAATCATCCTGGAAGGGTGATTTGAAAACTAGGAGATAAAGTAGGAATTGGCAGTTTTAGAAAGGACAAAAGTAGAAGGCAGTAACAGATTAGAAGATGTGGAAAGACTGTGACTGATGCCATGTAACCCTTCATATGAGAGAAGCATTAAATTAAAATCAATAATCAATAGTTGAATGCAATAACAACTAAGTATTGAGTGGCAAAGAGAGGTTGGCAAACATTCAGGTACAGTACTTTTTGTTCATGATTCGTGAGTCAGGGACATGCATATATTCAAAAGAGTCTGTGATGAAAAAATAAACATACAGTTTATTTAGAGACTTAAAAAACTAGATTTTCAGTACTTTTAATTTTTTTTCAGAAAAGTTTTTGCTAAACTAGAAAATAACTTTTCTTGAATTATCCCCTATTCTAAGGAGAAAATGTTTCAAATTTGGCAGGTGTTAATCTGCAAGTGTTTGAAGATATGATGATGACTGTGATCATGTTTTTAAAAGTGGCCTTAATGATATCTCTATTTGTACATGGACAAATTTTCATTTATTGCACTCATTGTTCTGCCATTACTGTCTGTGCAGTCAGTAATGGAATTTGTACATACATATCTGCATTTATATTGGAATTTATGAAGTGAAATTTAAATTTTAAAAACCAAGCACAAATTTTGAAAAGTATCTCTGAAAATGAAATCTAAACATTGTGGGTCTCTGGAACTCCTTGGTCACAAAAGAGGGAATTAAAATATTTATGTATACACACAAACCAACACACACAGTTTTCAAAGCTTGATTTTACCATTTTGTTGAAGAAATCTGGAATTCTAAAAGCTGTTTCAGAGTTGTCAGCTCTTGTATTGCCAAGACTTTTAAGCTGATGACTCAATCAATTTTCCAATTGTCTGCTTGTCTCTGCCTGATATTTCCTAATAGAAGCCTCAGTAGTCACATAATTTAGACATAAAAATGGAATTTATAACTTTTCCATTTACTCTGTCTCTATCACTGTCCACTGCCATTACTTTCTCTCAGCTTAATAACTGCAGTGAGAGTAAAAAATAGTTTTATTGTCTGCTCTCCTAATGTGCAACAACTTTTCAAATGGCAAGGACTTGCAACTGTATGTATATCAGCTTTTTCTGAGCTTTCTACTATCCTCACCCTATTTTATATTTTCTTTTTAAATTGGCCATACATTTACAGACAAAAATTCTTAAACTTTACATTTACCTGTGAGTGTGCGCATTCAGTTAATTTTAAAAGGCTTTAACCCAGTTTTAACTGTTGCTGAATGGTACTGGTAGTTAACCAAACTGTTTTATTTTTCTACTGTTAATTTTGTCCTGCTGTTGTTCTGTATGGATTGCATTTATTCTGTGTTTTTTATATTCTTGGTAGATTTCTAGAGCAGGTTTTCTTTCTTTGAAATCACAATAATGTGTTTGTGATAGTGGAAATTGCCAATGATGACATGTGAATTACAGTGTTGGTAAGCAGTGTTGGTAAAGCAGATGGATATCTGAGAAAAATAGTTCTTTAGTTACTTTTTAAAATTAGGAAAGGATTAAAATCTTGGAAGATGTGCAAGAAACAGCACTTTTCCCTAAACAGCTTCTTTTTAAAAAGATCACCAAAGAGTGCTGACTTCTGTTGCCACATACTACAAGAATGAAAGTTATTTTTCCTGCCTTAAATATTGAACATTATGCTTCAAACATCTGAAAAGTCCTTTGTATTCTGAAGAAGCCTACCTGAAAATTTGCTATCGAATGTGTGATCACTTTTGAAGCAGTTTGGCCAACATTTTCATTGTGTCTTTGCACTTGTTGAATCTATTTCAAAGTATTTAAAGATGGCGTGAGCCAAACTGTAAACTTCTAATAACTCAGAGTATTGCAAATGAGTGTGTTTTTATGAATTTAATAATTAAATAGTTATTCAATAATCCCTTTATTTGGAAATTTATAGACATTTTGATGTCGACTGGATCTTAAAATGCAAGTTCTAAGTTAGGGAACAAAAGAGAAAACTCACATAAAAAAACCCCTTATTTTTCTAAAGCTTGCTTTGAGAGTATTAAAAGACTGAAGTTGTCATTAGGGGGGATGAAAAATGTAGTAGGGAGAAAACTTTGAATACATTAGCAGATTCAACTGAGAATTCTATTTAGCTGAATCACAGAAATACCTCCTTATTTCTTATAACTTAATCGAGCTGGAAATCAGAGTGCAGAGAAACTACACTAAATTTCTCTACACAGATGTTGTGATTAGTGACTTTTCTGGCAATTTACACCTACTGAATTTGGGTGTCTGCCTTTATTGTGGGTGTGGGAGCCTCTGGAAATAAAATCCTTGGAATAAATATGACTAGTAAAATTACCAACCACGTCTGTTATTGATTAAGAAAAGGTTTTGCAACCATTTAGACTAGCAAGCTTGGCCCAGATTGTAAATGTAGATGTTCCATGGATGGAAGAAGTGACAACAAATCCTAGTTGCATGTCTGCCTTTCATCAGCATCACAAAATCTTTTGCAGACAAGTAAAAGCTGGGACTTCTTGATGAGCTTTGTTCTGCCATTCTCTCTCTGCCCATCAAGCACAGGAACACAAGGACATGCAGCACATTGTGCAGGAGTCAAGGAGATTGGCTGTTTCTTTTGGCTAAAACCCTGCGGTACAGAGGCCCCTTGCCAAGCAAACTGAAGCAGGGCACATGCCAGTCATGCCCCTGTCCTTAAAGGACCATCTTAGTCAAAATAACAACCAAAAAAAAATCCAGTATTCCATAAACAAGGCTCAGAAGGGATGCTTCTATGCAACTTAAAAGGAGCAAGAAAAATAAAAGGCCCCAAGCCACCAAGAGTTGGTAAAAAGCGTAACTGAGGGTAAATGAGAAAATGAGAATTAGCTTTTATGTGCTGTCTAGAAAATTGACTAGTCAACATATGAAGCACAGTTAAAAATTCAGCCGAGCACTATTTGCCAAGAACAATAAAAAATAATCAAAACCTTTCAATTATACTTAAATAAAATTTCAAAATGAAAGTCAGGAAAAAGCGAAGATATGTAGCTTTGGTTTTGGTTTAGCTCTGTTACACAAAAGGCAGCAGATTTCCTGGGGCTTTTACTTTCAGAAGAGGGATGTGCAGTGCAAACAAATTTCAGGGCCCTGCAGGAAACTTCATGAGTTGTTTGTCCAAACATCAGACTGGAGCAAATCAGAGGAACCTGCATTATCCTTGGGGTGACCCAGTATATTAAAATGCTGAGCATTTAAAAATGTTTCATTTTATTACTGAGAAGGTCTCTGTCTGTTCATTTGGATAGATAGAGCAACTTTGTTCTATTAATATCTTGCTAGACAGTACATCCTTGTTAGTGCTTTAAGGTTTTTTGCCACTGTTATTTGACTAAGAAGAAAATATACAGGCTCTTCAGGACGTTTACATTTTCTTTAAAAACTCCAAACAAATCCAAATCCAACAGGAAATAACTAAAACCAAACCTACACGGAGTTGATGCAGAAAAAAAAGACATTTTCTTACAATCAAATGTG
The DNA here is from genome assembly GCA_013400575.1 of Peucedramus taeniatus. Lineage (NCBI taxonomy): Eukaryota > Metazoa > Chordata > Aves > Passeriformes > Fringillidae > Peucedramus > Peucedramus taeniatus. Next base: position 14,752 of record WBNO01028940.1, on the reverse strand, counting down.
AGTTAACAAACAAGTAACTTGCTTTTGAAACTGAAAATGGGATATAACCTTCTAAAATCATTTAGACACCTTTGAAAACTGGATTTGAAAATCCTACTGACAGCATAGCCAGATACATTGTCAAGTACTTCTGAAGGAAGAACTGAAGAATTTGTTTTTCACTTCTGTATACCATTAACTTTACCTATAAATAGCTAAAAATGTCTGCCAGGGGCTAGATCTTCATGCTGAGACTATAACTCTACAGAGGCATCATGTAAACTTTTCACTGGTTATTCTTGCTCGTTTGGCATCTGTATTCTCCCATTAAAGACTAATGAAATGGGTAGAAGTTGCCACAGACACTACCATATTCCTACCATATTCCTAGTTCAGAAAATCAGCTTTGAGACTACAGTTAAATGTGGAAATTCTTGGGAATCTTAATTTTTATGCTGCTCAATCTTGTTTTGAAGCACTTTATAGCACCAGGCCAATTGTATTTGGTACAATAGGAAACAGTGGTAGAAACTGAAATAGCCATTTCACCAGCAAGTGAAAAGCAGTTGTCAAAAGGCATTGTCAAAATTTTTTTCAAAGGCTATCTTTACAGCAACAACAAACAGTTACATGTAGGAGGAAGTACTTACTTATCTGATTTAAATGAACACAATCTGGCTTCACTAATTTGTTTCTGGCAATAATTAGCATGTTGTTCAATTTATTTTAATAGCACATTAATTTGATTCCTGATCTTGCCAGAAATGCAACCAGAAGCTTCACAGTAACAAAATATATCTCTAATAGAAGCTTCCAAAGCCCTCTGTAAAGACAGTTATTAAGGAAACTGTTTGCATCAGTTTATTAAGTGTAACTTTGTAATGCAGTTCTAATACCTAACTTTCACCCAGAAACATAAATTAGTAGTAGTGCAGAAAAAAACATGTAGTGGAATCAGGCAAAAAAAGTACAGTTGCTTTATAGGAGCTGTATAGATTTTCTTAGTAGAGAAGAAAACAGTTTAACAAAGCAGGCTCAGGGCAAAAGACACCACCCAAGTGTCAGGTTATTTCTAGGATCCTCATCCCATGAAATTCACAGGTTTCAAGATATTGTAGGCATCTGCTGCAGCAAAACCAGACTATGGAATGCAAGCTAATCCCTGGGATAAAACTCTTCAGCAGAAACCTTTTGAAAGCAGAAGAGCATAGGAAGAATCAAGGGCAACTCACAGAGGTCTTTCTTCACAGAGTGTGGGTTTGGAGCTAGCACAATGCCCAGGTGGTTTCCCCTGTAAAAGAAATTTTTGCAGCTTCGCTAAATGCTCCAAAAAGCTGTCTGAAGATCAGAGGCACTGGTAGGTTGAAGTGGTGCAAGTGGACAAATATTCTGTGGGGTTTTGGTGAGTTTCCTGTGGACAGCCACGACAGCCCTGACACCAATCAGCTCTGTGAGACTGGTAGATATTTAGATATTCATCCTTTCCTCTCTAAGAACCTATCTCAAAGTGAAATAAGACTGACAACATGTTCTCTCATTCTCATCTGCCTTAACCCATATTCAGCAGCTCTGTCTGTGTGGCAATAGCTATTTCAAGTGTTAACTCAGAAAATTTTTTTGTTTCAATAGGCTGCTGCTTAATTTTAATGGGAAAAAATATATCTCCTGATTTTAAATTTTCTTGTCTTCTAAAGCTTTTTAAAGAGCTTACACATTATTTTAAGGTATGTTTAACTATTTTCATTAACTATTTCTTAAAAAAGCAATTTATATTTCAAGAGAATTCAGTAAATCTTTGTACCTATGTATAGGACTGCTTTGGAGAACATGAAGAATGTTTTTTCCTTGTATTTTAAAACATAAGACCTGTATGTAAATAGAAAATATGTATGAGGTTTCTAAAGATATACTTCATTAAATATTTTTTCCTACTAAAAAGAACATTTTGTAAAAAATGTCAGTGTTGCTGTGGGAGAAAAATGTGTATCCTGAAAACATCAGTCTATACTATACAGGAATGGTGTCCCAGCACAAGAATATTGGCAGCATTTTAGAGAGCCTAGAAACTAGAATACATGGGGCACTGACAGTATAGCCCCAATAAATCTTGTTGATAGAATTTCCAAAGCAAATACTTCTGTTGTAAGTTTTCTCCCCGTCCAATAGTTTTTTTGCTGGCTTATTGTGTTTCTCAGGAAAAAAAGTGCATTTTGTCTGAAAATATGCTTTCCATGCAAGAAATCAGTCAAAAATAGAATAGGTAATTCCAATTCTCAATCAAATCAGCCTACGACCCATAAATCAATTGATACTTTTTCTATGTTTGGAAAGTATGCTATGTTTTTATTTGGGATTTTTAATGCAAGCATTTGAAGCTGTAACATTGAGAGTACTCTGTGCATAAATAAAACATTATAATTAAAATATTGCATGGAACCATCATTATGGTAAATGAACACATTTATAATTATTATCTGTAAAACTGCTGAGTGCCAGTTTAGCATAAGCTGGAGTCAACATGAGTCCTATTCTTCCCATTAATTGTTGCTTTAGAGAATGAAGATGCACACTGTGGCTTCCTTTGTAAAACACCACTGCAAATTCAGTTTCTTCTTTCTTTTATCGCTGTGCTGTGGGAAGTCCTTACCATCCTGCTGAGGAAGAGTAACTACAGGAATTCTTAGGAAGAGTTTTGATGGAGTGATGATACCAGTACTGTCTATGCAGGATGGACCTTTGTGGTGTATATTGCAGAAATGCCTCCACATCTGCTCATCATCACTTGCTTTCTGTTCAGGTCAGGCTTTCATCTGACTGGAGCAGTAATAACCTGACTTTTGGTTTTGTTCCAGAAGTCTGTTCTTGCTCATGTTTTGCAGAACAGAAAGTTCTGGAGCTGTGAGAGAGTTTCTGAGGGACAGTGTTTTTGTGCTATGCTTATGACTCTATGACTGTGGTATTCTTTTGCTTTAATTTTTGATAAAAATAATTTCAGTTTATCTACATCTACTTGCAGACTCTGTTAGCACTGAGACCCAGTAATAGTTCAACTGGAGAAAAAGTGGGGGGAAAAACCCCAGCCATTTTGAAACAGTTTGTTTTGAAATTTTTGAAATGAAACATTTGTTAGACTGAGTTCAGAAAGTTTGCAAAGGTACCATTTATAAAATAACTATTTGATTCCAAGGAAACAAACCTTCCTGTGTGACTTTTCATGCAAAATATTTGTGACAAATATATGTCTTTTTTATGGCTGAACAATAAGGTACATGCTACTGCTGTGGAGTGGTCAGTCTCAAAATTTCTTTGAGTAACAGTCATTCCAGATGTTAATTGACATTGACAAGAGCTAAAATGTGCAAGCACTGACCTCCTGTTTCAATGAGGGGAATTTGAAAAATCTTACTTCTCTAGAAAATTTCTCAGTGTCTTGAAATGGTTAGCTTTTAAATTTCCTCAAAGTCTCTTTTCTTCAGAAAATGTTGTTTTAGCTTTATAATTAACATCAGTAGTACTTTGCCTAGTTAATGGTACATTACTGCTTTAATACCCAAGCTGTTCACTGTGAGAAAATGTCTCATTTACAGTGGAGGGACTCAATGCCTGTGTCTTTGTGCCTCTGAAAGTGCAGCATCCCAGGACAGATGTAAACACAGCATGGTTCACCTCCTGCCAGCTTTCCATCTGCATGGCTGCCTTGGTGGAGCTGCAGGCTGCCTGTGGGACAGGCTCAGTGCACACGGGCACGCTGGGCAGCCTTGGACCTGCAAAGGAAAGGAAAGGAGGCTTCCTGCCCCTGGTAAAGCCACTCCTGCAGGCCTGCCATACTGAAGAGTTGAGGCTTGATAGGGCCAATAGAAGTGCCCTTTCATGAGTTATAAAGGCAAAGACCTTTTTTCTCTATGAGGTAGAGAGAAGAAGTTGTACTTTGCCTTTTCTGGTTTGGAGAACATTGACTTTTCTGTGTTGCAGGACGTTCTCTTTTCTGTTTATTCCCTTTTGTTCTTGGATGAAGAATTAAATGTTCTACATCCACATCTCCAATTTACTTCAATTAATTTCTGCATCTTCTGTTTTTCTTTTTAGTCAATTATCTTGTTAGTCATGACAGCATGGGAATATCCCTCACATTCATAAATACCACAGGCAGCCACCAGCACAGGATGAAATGCCAGAATCACCAAACTTGTTTTCTAACAATACAACTATGATGGTAAAGGAAACACAAAAAGACAGCTTTTACAACAAAATTTGAATGATGAATAAACTCAGCTTTTAGGTAAATGGATTGAAAACTTGTTTTTTCAATTTCAGTGAAAGATTATAAAAATATTTAAAAGTATAAGGGCTTAGCAGGAACCTTCTGTCTTACCTGGGTTCATCCAAACCCTGGGCTGAGGAAAGGAACTAGTAAATGGCAGGGCAAGACCTATTATTTATACAGTGTTTATGCTTGCACCCCTACAGATGACATCCTGTCTAACAGACATTGTCCTTGTATTTTGGTCAGTGAAAAAACACCCACAACATTTGTCCATCCGTTTTTTTCCCAAGTTATGTTTTGATTATGGAGAGTTTTATGGGTAAATCCCTAATGGAATTTCTAGTATATGTGGAACATGTTTATTCTGCATCTCTTCCCTGAAGCAATAATAAGGTGCTTGTAGCATTACAGAACTGTAATTAAACCTTTCCAGGAAGGTTATTTTTCAATCGTTTATAGACAGTTTTCACTGTACTCTTGCTCATAATAATGCTTTGAAAAGCAGAGTGTGCTCCTCTATTTACTAGGCATCTTGCTGACTTCTAAATTTTGTCTTTATGCATTCCTCAGTGTCACTTACAAGGCCAAAGCCTCCTGTATGAAATGCTAATCTAAACAAGGCTGGTGTATCTGGTGGGGAAGCTCTGTGTGCCCCTGTAATTTTTTGAATGGAGATCATGTCCATGTTAAAATGTCTATGTGCTATCAAGGTCACAGACTCTACAGTAATAGATCAACTCTGTCAATATAAATGATGTTAGAACATATCTCTTTAATCCAAATGTATTCTTCTGCAAAGCTAAATTAAAAGACCATAATTCCAGAGAAGCCTTATGGGAGCCTTTGCTTAATTACTGATCAGGTGAGGTTGCAGTACAGTATTATTTTTCTTGACCAAAATAAATTTTGCTATTTTTAGACCAGGACATTATACTTTGATCAAATTTATCAATATTTTTGGTTTCCTTTCCACTGCAGTCATTCCTTTTTCTCCAAGTTGATTAGAAATGTGATATTTGCATATAGCAAAAAATGTCTGTCTGTGTGGTACAAAAATTTACTGAAACAAGTGATAGAGGTTTTGACTAGTAACAAATCAAGTTTTCATTGATATGATGCTGGTTATGCTCATTTGCATGGGCTTTGTTTTATTTTATTTTGTTTTTCCAGAGATACAAACTTTGAAATCTGCATACTGTGCTGTCAAGAAGTGTGACTTAAATCAGATGGAAGTTTTAGCTCTGTTTAAGAAGTAAAAACCTAGGAGGCTTGCTGAACAATGAAAATAATATCTATTAATATTTTATTCCAGTTCAGCTTCCTATAGAATATACTAATTAAAACCAGCACAAATCATTGTGAGCTTAGCTACTTTCAACTTAAGTAGCTTTTTGTACTCAGCCTGTGGGTTTAAATAGCAGAGTTATAAAATATGGGTTTGGGTAAAAGCTGCTGACATCAATGCATTTGTGGAATAAGAGTGTTCAGGTTAGTTTGTGTAAATTGCAAGAATATCTCTCTAATCAAGTTTGTGGTTGGGGAAAAGTTCAATGGTACATTTCAATCAAACCCAAAGATTTTTGAAATATTTTTAAATTCCCCAACAGCATGAGCATGCTTTTGGAGCAGAATGCCCCCTATCACAGGTGTGCCTGGTGTTAACATGGGATTGTCCAAAGGATCAGCAAAGCACTTCTGATTCCTCTGCCTCAAAAAATACTCAAACCCTACTTTATTTCTGCCTCTTCCAATTCAGCTGATGTGGTGAGATAACATTTAGTGTCTTGTGTTTAATTGGTACATGAAGGAGCAACTGAGTTGTTGGGGCAGTTGTTTTCCTGAATCTTTTCTTTCCTTTGAGTTTTAGAGTCATGATCACACTGCCCAGGCTTTACATGTCATATTATGTCTTTTCAATTTTCATAAAATAAACTCAACCTGGACTCCAAGTTCCCAAATTCCAGAGATGAGAATGATTTTTTTTTCTTCTGCAAGCTCTGAAATGTTTTCATGTGGAGGGGTTTCAAACAGTTAAAATTAGCCCCCCTGTATGTTGTGTACCTTAATATCAAGTACTGAAGACATAAATGCAATATTTCACCAATGCAGCACTGATTTAACACTGTCCATCATGGATACCCAGCCCTTCCTGCATTAACCTGTGCAGTGCAGAGGACCACACTCATCCCAAGGCTAAGGACTTTTTGCCACCCTGAGGAGCACTGGGCTTCTGAGGTGACATGCAGCTGGAAAAAGGGTTAAGTGGGACTTGCTGCCTGTCCAAAAGCCACTGCCCATCCTGGCACAACAGCTCCTCAGCCAATGCTAAGCTCAAAGCTCAGCAGGAAGCACAAGTCAGGAACCAAGCCAAGCCAAGGTACTGTGGACAAGACAATCACTTTTTCTTTGTGAGCTGTAAGGCTTGAGCTGAGCTGTCTAGTTGAGAGCCCATTATCTCACTGGATTCCTGTACACATCCCCAGTTCATCTGTTTTCTACTGGAAGCTGCACTTAGCTTATATTATGGTCAGAAAGAATATAATCTCTCTCAATGGCTGAGACTGATTTCTGGGCACTGCTTTCCTTTTGCATGACTACCCCATAATTTTAGAATGTTTTCTTAAAAAAATTAACATATCCCATACTTGTGTCCGACCCAAGACTGAGTACTTCAAAATTTTACTTTGAATTAAATAATTTCAAATGTGAGTTGACCAATTTTAGAAATAGAGAATTTAGCAGAAACTCACACTGAGCTGAAAAACTTGACGATCTCTGCATATGCTTATCTTTTTTGTAAGATATTCTTTTTTAAATTTAATCTTTTTGTGGTTGGCCATATTTCCTGGAACAGGTTAATAGAGCTAAGCTTTCAGTCAATAAAAACTACTTGTTAAAAATAAAAAAAAATTCACTGTAGAGCTTAGCAAATAGATGCTCATTTACATAAAAAGTAGTAGAACACATCACTGGATGGTGGTACGTGAAAAATATTAAAGATACATGGTAAGCTACATCATACTGGGTGTTTTAATCTCTGAAAGATTAAATAAATGTTCAACTTTAGATGAATTTTCTGGAAGTTGCTCTGTCTGTACTCATAATTAAGAAATGCTGTAATTTCTGTGTGCGCAAATTTATTCAGATTTTCTTCTCCCCAATTTAATTTCCTGTTTAGATTAAAAAACGAAAAGAAAAGAAAACATTAAGATGCCTTGCTAGATATATTCAGTGAGTGAGATTTGCTCAGAAATTGTTTATTTTTTCTTGGCTGTTAAGTTTGTCCCTCATCTTTTTGTTTCATGTTGTTGGAAACCTGCTTTGAAGAGCGAGTATTTACTTGGCAGATTTCCTATGGCCTGATTGCTGTGGTATCTGAGTACTTGATAAGCATTAACTAATAAATCCTCACAGCACCCTTGGGAGGTGAAGGCATGCTATTATCCATATTTGACTGATGAGGGATTCAGGTAAAAACTTCCATTAATTTTGGGAGTCCACTCAGTATAAGTCACATCTCCCTTTTTCTGGACTTTGCTGTGAAGCTGAGACTTAGGACACTGGGGGACCTTGGAATACTCTGCAAGGAGGGGAATTTTCAGAGTCACAGCTGGCAAGGTTCTTCTAGAAGTCACTCAGAAACCTTGCAGCTCAGGTCATCTTGGAATACTCTGCAAGGAGGGGAATTTTCAGAGTCACAGCTGGCAAGGTTCTTCTAGAAGTCACTCAGAAACCTTGCAGCTCAGGTCATCTAAGCACCTATAGATCTGTGAGACTACTTAGTTTGCAGAAATCTTCAAAATACAGCTACTTTTTTGCCAGTAGAAAAAGTATCTATATATAAATACCATTTTTCTGTCACAGACTTTCTTTAAAATTTGAGTGCTAGAATACTAGATTTCTACATGAAATGGTGAAAATTATTCTCACATGGTTAAAATGCATTTAAAGGTGTACATGGGCAAAATATTATAATAATCCTTAGTATCCACCTTAGAAATAACTGAGTCATTTGGGCCAAGGCAGGAAATCATTAAAATATTTTTCTTGGTTTTCTCTGAGTTTCTAAGTGCCATAGGAATATAAAAGTAATAAGAAATAGATTAGTAATAGCACATACAGAAATCTGATCATATTTTAGTAGCACCAGGAAAAGAAAGATTCTGTTAGTAAAATTGCTCTTTTTAGGCAATTAATCATATTTGCATATATATGCATGTAGGTATTGTGTATCACCTTCTGCTTACACTGACTGGCCAAATGTTAAATGCAATATTTAAGATTTTTACATTATTTTACATTAATTTAATTAAATTAATCAGGTCAAACACTAGTAGCCCATGAGAACCTGTTTGATATCGTTTCATATTACAGCTTATCAGCCTTAATACACAAGATCAAGGACTTCAATACTTGGAAAATAAATGATTACTACATGTAACAATGAATTGATTTTTCTGCAGTGCAAACAACATGGAGAAAGCAGAATTACTCTTCTTAAGTTATAAAATTGTGGGAAATGATTGTTTCTGCCATCCTCCCTGGAGAGGAAATTTATTTCCCTACATTAACTTACATCATTAATTACTTAATTAATTAATGAAATATACTAATTGGGAGGCTCAGAGGGTGATACTTCTCTATGTCCTACCCTTCCCCATAGCTAAGCTCTGTTGCCTTTGGAGGGTGAGAACCTTTGCCCCACTTTGAACCAAAAAAAGTGTCATGGCAAAACACTTATTTTCAATACTTTACAGGCATTTTGAAAAATCCAAAAGCATGAAATTTGTAATCCTTATCTTAATGCAGAGCTACAGAGCTTGTGGGGATGTGCATGCAGGTCCTGGTTTCCCTGGGGCTCAGAAATAAAAGACATGCCTGATACTAATCCAATTCAAGGAGTTCAAACCCAGGAAGATTCTCCAATCTTATTCTTCCTTTCAAACCATGATCACAAGCCAAAGAATGTCTTCCAAAAGATGAAGCAATTCTGCTCTGGATGAATGTATCTAGTCTCACTTTACAGGTTCAAGGTGTTAGTAAAGCTAAGTTGTTGAACTATTTAATTGGTGTAATTTCTCTGAAATGTCATCTTTTGTGAAATTTCAGCTACTTTGAAGTTGAGTTGCCTAATTTCCATTTCTAGTCATCGGATCTCGTTATGTCAGCATTGTCAGCAAGGTTCAAAGGCCTCCCACTATTTCATGTATTCATGATCAAGCACTTATTTTATAAGTTGAGCTTTTTAAGACTCATATAATAGGGTTTATTTTTCCTATCCCTTCATTCATTATTTTGGCCCTCCTTTGAACTGCCTTTGCATTTTCACATCTTTCATCTGTGGACAACAGAGAAGATACAACATTGCTAGCACTGGTCTTACTAACACTGGATGTGGCCCATAGCTGTTCACTGACAGATCCTCTAATTAGCCTGTCATTGGCAGAGTCTATTGTGCACTGTTAGTGCTACATACAATCATTTCCATGTTAACTTTTCTGTAATGTCCCTACAATATGCAGAGGAAATATCCCTTTAGGGCTCTAGTTCTATACAATGTACTCATTATTTTGCAAGCAAATCTACAGGTGAACTTCGTATATTTATTATTTCTCTGCATTTGCAGAATATATTTAATATATTAAAGTGCATGTGTAAATTATTTTAATCTCCAGTATATAATTCTGCCCTATATACTACAGAAAAGGTCACTTTTCCAACATGGGAGTGTAAAAGCTAAAAATACCTACCATCATATTAAATGAGGGCAAAAGCATTTAGCAAACCAAACAAGAACTAGTTATTCAGAGTAAACCAGAATAGGAAGTGTGTCAGCATCTCTTTATGCTGAGGTCTCATGTGTGGCTTTTTATTTTCGACTTTTTATTTTGTTATTCATATTCCTTTTATACATGCAGTCCTTCAAGGCACTTCTGGGCAGTTACTAAAGCAGTTTTCATCTTGGCACATGCTTCTCACTGTGTACTCAGTCCATCCTGCTGACTGGGTGTAACTCATTAGTATCCTCCACCAGAAGCCAGCCCTTCACAAATAACCAGCAATTTCTGAACCTCATGAGGTGACTGAGGAGACAAATATATTGAAAATGTCTTCTAGGACTTTGATGCTTTGAATTGAATGATTGTGTCAAATAATTGTGTTTATGAATGTATGTCAGGAGCACACACCATTGAGTTGTATTGTTCTTTACCAGTACATATATCACTTAAATGCAGATGCCTGCTTCAAATAGCACATAGAATGATTCCTAAAAGTGCCTGTAATGAAATAGAGTTAGAAAAGAGCAGTTTTTTAAGAGAGATGGTTGCATGAAGATTTCTCTGATATAATATGCAGAGTGAGAACTGACTTACAGCAATGAACAGTTGCTGGAGGAAGTCTGATCACAAGCTACCTTCCAGTAAATACTTTGCTCCACTACTGCTGTGTTTATGCAAGGGACTGATTTGGATAATACCAATTTTTTTCAGTATATTTTTTTTTCCAAACAGTGGTTTTGGGCACTCAAACAATCATTTTTATAAGTGGCTGGAATTTTTACAATAACAGATACATCTGTTTCACATAATGTAATATATTTTGTTGGGATTCTCAACTGGAACTTAGTTCAAAGCATACTGAAGTCACAAAAAGAAAGCTCCTTTGCTGTGTGCCACAATAAGGCATCATGGTGTTAAGTACTGTAAGAAAAACAACATCTTATAGACAAATAGACTGTGATTCTCAATTTCTTAGAAGTTATTGCTTGTGATGATTAATTTCTGGTGTGACTATGTTTTCTATTATGAAAAGAAGCATAGCAAAGCTTCACAATTCTAACTCATTTTTACATCTCAATTATTCTGTCTTTAAATATCTGTTTCTACAAATTCCTAAAAAAATCACTAAGGATACATTATATAAGGAAAATAAAATAAGAAGCAATGTTTATCATGTCTTCAAGAGAAATACTTTTATTGAGATTCAGATGAACTTTTGTTCTTAAAAAGTATTATTCATATTTGTCTAGAGCTTTCTTCCTCACTTTGGTTTTCAGGGACTGTGCCAACTTAGATTTGGCTTGTACACTGCATATAAACAAACTTTTATATAATTGAGACTGGCAGAAATATTTGTCACATTTTATTCTGATTTTATATATTTGATTCCAAACATTCTGTTGTGATGATGGAAATGCATTGCATTCACTTCTGCCAGTTCTCATGGGTGAATCTTGTAATACATTCTATTTGTCTCTAACAAGCCACAGCCCCCAAATCACATGGTTATGTGAGATTCAGCTTTCCTTCAAATGGGAATTATGTTTCTAACCCTCACAGGAAAAGCTTGAATATATAAAGCCTATACTTTTACAAAATATTCAAACACTCCTGGAATAAACAATGAGAGTGTTTTTTTTTACACCCTATAAAAATACTTATAAGTGCTTCAGCTCTTGAATGGCCTTATTTAGCAATGTTGCTTTGAATGTCCAGATTTGAAGACCAGTGAGGTTGCCTGCAGAGGTCCTGACCCCTCCTGCACCCTCCCATCTGGGGCTCTGTAGTGGAAAGAAAGTGAGTGGTGGCATGGGGCTTGAGCACAGACCTGGAGTTGAAGTCAGAGTGGGTTTACTCTTGGTGTTTTTTAAATAGAAGGGCAGGGATAAGCAGAAATAAAGGTTTGGAGAGGGAAAAAGAAGATGAAGGATGGATCTAGGCAGAGCTGGAAACTGAAAACCTGAAAAGATAAGTTTAAAACTATTCCGTTTTACCCCTACTGAAATTAGCCAGCCTTGACATTTTGTTGCTTTTGCTTTGAATCAGGCTGCATTTACAAGCACCTCTACATTATTCAAATGCAACCTATTTCACAGTGTTTTCAAACAACTGTTCCTAAGGAGTTGTCAGAAAATAATGAGGATCTTTTAAGCCAGCCTTATAGTCATGCATTCCTGTAGCTGAGGAGCTTCTGTACTAGAACGAATAATTTCTTGTTTGCAACCTGACTTAAGGGGGACAACTAATTGAAAATTTGATAGACAAAAAATTCAAAGAGCTGTAGATTAAAAAAGCTAATACTTTATGTTATGCCTTGATATGCCATGATATGCCTTCACCCAAAAAGCTGCCAAATGGCTCAAGTTTATATGAAATGAATACTAAGGATAAGCAATCTATATCCCCCACTCAGGAGAGACAGAAGTATGTAGAAAGATTATATAGAAACAAACATTTTCAGCCTAGTTTTACATGAGTGGGACTCAGGCTGAGCAAGAAGTATATGCACATTCAGTCTATTTGAATACCACAGGGAAAGTTACCTTTTTAAAAACATTATCCTATAATAGATCCAGAGCCCTGGAGTTTGTGGTCGTGGTCTCAGATCACTCTTAACACAGACACATCTTTGTGTTTGCATGAAATTTCACTGACTTTGAGTGCAAAGCTGCACCATGACTGAAAAGTTTTAGGCACATTATATTATCCTACAAAGGGTGTGCTATATGATAACAATTTTTTTTTTCCTGCTTATTCATCAGAAAATTTAAGTACCTGCTTAACTACTAATGTGAAGCAGATAACCAGTTGCTTGTGAAACAGAAAGACAGATGGGAAACTGGGCATAAAAAAGTCTGTTGGGAGAGGTCCATTTGTCTTCATTGTTTGGAAGAAAAATCTGGAAGGTTACTTTACAATAGATTACATGGTTATGGTTATGGCTAGAAGATTAAAAAACATTCTCACCTTTCTATAGAAAAAAGAGTATTATTACTTTATCATTCTAGAGACTCCTCAGTTTCACTGTGATTTTTTTATCACAATGTCCTCAAGATTAACTTTTCATAACTTTTTCCATCATTGAAAGTTCTTTGTCAAAATATGGCCCAAGGTGGATGTGGGTGTGTTTGTGTTGCCATTATTATCTGCTTTTTGAGTGATCAAGTCTGGTTTTCTTCAGAAATTCTAAAGAAGAGAATTACAATGCTCAACTTCTTCTTTCTCATGACATTATTTCCCAAAAGAGGAAGTTTACACATTTCCTTATGTAAATTTTGTAGCAGGTTAGTGGGGAGCAAGAATGTTTTCTAGAATCTTACCTGAAAATAAGATACTGAAATGCAGAGTGTAAGGAGGAAGTAAACAAAATGTATATTTGATGAAAATAAACAGGAACAGCTTGTATAACAAAGTCTGGGAGGAGATTCTCCATACTAGGAGTGAAAGTAACAGGGAGAGAAGAGTTATTTAAATGAAACAAAATTGTGACAGGAACAAGTGTGTATGAGAAGATACATTTGACTAAAGTTAGTCAAATGTTAAAGTTAGAAGGTTATATAAATCAATGAAAAGAATTTGTGTAACAGTTTCAAAGAAGAAAGCAGCTGGAGGGAGAAGTTGTCTTCTTTTAAACTGGGAGAAAAAATCCTGTTTCACAAGAATCAGTTACCTGCTCCTGAGGGGAATAAAAAGGGGAGAAGTGTTATGAAGTGCTTAGGAGCTGGAGACCTGAATTCATCCTCTAAGGCAGAAGCAAAGCCATATACTGGACTTAATAGGAGGGAGGCCATCAAGCTTAACCATTTTTTTACTCTTTAAGCTTACCTGGACACCTGCTGGAAGCAGAGGAATAAAAGAATTTGTTACAGAGAAAAATGAGGGTATTTTTGGCACTGCAAGAAATATGTCTCCACACCAACAAAAAACTCTGACAAATAACTTTAAAATTATATATATAAAATTTGGAATAATATTAAGCAATTTGAAATATGCAAGTATTTATTTATTTATTTATTTATTTTAGAATCATAGATTGGTTTGGATTGGAAGGTACCTTAAAGATGATCTGGAATGCTCAGGTACTCGTTTCTGTATAGAAAGCTCAAAGTGAGTAAAAGAATAGTCTGCTTTAAAAAGCAGGAAATAAATGCAATGTTTATTAGTACAAAGCTAATAAATCTTAAAAAGTCTTAGCTGAGTGAGGATGTGGCCCTGCCCTGAACTTATGATTGCAGAACTTATGAGATAAAATTTTCCAAATAGAAAAAAAGGCACATGTATAATCACTTAAAGGTGGGAACTATTTAGATGGAATGTTTTTTATTTTTATTTGGAGAGAGGCAAAGCCAAGCCAGAGTACTGAAGGAAAAATGAAGATGCCAAAACTTGCTGTGACTACAAAAACACAAGCC